>SNQJ01S0016620.1:145042-161862 GCA_010110895.2 Picea sitchensis
AAAAATAGTAAACTGTGTGGAAAATGAAAAACTGAAAGAAGCAATGGTGGGGGTCCAAGTGGAATAGGCGGGTGGCCACCAATATACACCTGGATCATCTCCTCCCAAAGCTGACATGCAAAACACAAAAAGCAATCTACAAGAGCATATATGCAATCCTTATTAACATAAACATGTACTAATTCTCATGAAATAAGCTATAAACATTCAAAATTATTCACAAGAACATAGACACGTGAATTGGGAAATTAAAGCTCTCTTTTATTGATAACATATAAGGAAGATTACAACTAGAATATTTAATTTCGACACCGCTCTACGAACCTCGCCTGGGTTCCTCCAATAAGACTCCAAGTGCATTAATCCCACAATCACTAGCAAATCCTCACAATCAACATGAAAAACTAAGGGGTTTGATGGATTGCATAAAGAGGATGAGAGAATGAGATTGTTGAGGATGGATACTCAAAACTAGATGCATAATCTCAGAGAGAAAGAAGAAGAAATTTGGGCAGAGTTTCTTTGCTTCTTCAAAATTTATCTCAAATGATCCCCCTAGGGCCCTTTTTTATAGGGAATTTTGATGGTTATTCTGTTTTGAGAAGGGCTATGGGAGGTAAGAATGGTTATGCAACCCAAAATAGCACGTAAACCCCACCAAAGAGCGCAATTTTTTTAGTTTTTTGCAATTTTTTTGAGTATACGCGGGTTGTCAATGATCAAGGTGCATGTGTACTCAGGCTGCATATGTATCAAGGTGCATGTGTACTTAGGTTGCACATGTATCTGGGTGTGTACACTTCAAAAACTGATGTTTTTTGGTAAGAAACTCAACAAAAGTGGTTTTCAAGTGTGTATATGGATGACCCATGGACAATAATGCATAGTGGTGGCATTTTGGACTATAGCAGATGCCCCCTAATGTGTGAGGTTAGAAGAGAAACCAATGGACGAAATACATTACAAGATCTCCAAGAAAGAACTAAGTAAAGTGAACCCAGACGAGTGTTCGTGAGCGTGTCAACTGCAATAAGATCAATCTCTCTAAGGTGGGCATACCCATGCTCGAGACTAACTAAGAATAGTTGCCAATCAAATACACAGTAGATCCATGTCAGAGATATATAATAATCATGCCCACGTGAAAGATATATAGTGGATCCATGTCAACAAGGATCGTAGCCACGGACAATACACAATGGAGCTATGTCTCAAAATTATTGAAAGATATAAGAGTACAATAACATATACAAGTTGATCTTCAGGAAGTATAAATGTTTGTAGCTAGAGATGATAGCTTAATAACTTGAGCAATAACTTCAAGATCTTCAAAACTCAGGTAGGAGTATAATAAGAGTGTAAGACTCACTACCCTAAGGTATTCGACAAGTCATCGCAAAAATACTAGAGGATCTCGAACATCAGGCACAAAACTCCATTGATTCTGAATGTGGACTTGATAGGACTCTCGGGATGGTCGACTTGCAAAGGTCAAGAGACTTACTGCAGGATGGATGACTCAAGCTATAAAACTTTCCCTTGGACAAAAGCACGACATATAAAGTGACTTAGGCAACATTTTATTAACATAAGTTTGTGACACATGAGGCATCACAAACTCTCCATATGTTTGGAAGAGTAATCAAACAAAGGAGGACACAACTCTATGTAACGAGAACAACTTCCTAAGATCATGCAAAATCCCAAAACTGAGTGACAAACTCAAGGATGTGATGTGTCTAAGGGTGACAAGATTGTTGCCAAAAAAAAAAATGCATCCCTTTCCCCTCTTTTTTTGGAATATTTGATTTTTTTTCTTTTTCATATATTTAACGAGCTTGAAAAGGAATAAAAGAATGGTATGTTATAGAGGAGGAATGAGTGTCATAGGAAAGCAAACTAGCTCCAAGCACATGGAACATACTAATGCTCAGTGCAAGGAGACATGTGTAGGATAAGGACACTCAGTAGGATTCCTCCATGGGTAGGGTGTCAGATCGTAAAGGAAAAATGTTGCAAGGCTTGCACCTAAGGAATGCTCTAAAGGTTCATCAACAACAATATGGAGCCAACATTATGCCAAAGACGCAAGAGTGAGAAATGCAATGCAATTACAGATTGACACAAAGAATGAGGAGATTCCTTCAATGTAAAGTTTTACGAGGCTAGAGAAGGTAAGCTCGACAGTTTTTCACATTTAGAGAGTCTGAAAAACACTAAAATATCACTCTAAAGTGTTGTTTTTTCGTACATTTAGACCCCCAATCCCGCAAAAGTATAAAACAATACTTGGGAATACTCTCCCAGTGAGTCGTATCCCCCGAGGTGCTCCTTTTTTGCAAGTTGAGTCTTCGAGGTCTGGAAAAGGTTTAAACTTATACCAATGAGAACTATGGTTCATTTTTCATAAGTTAAGTTCCCCAAGCCTGAAAAAGGGATAAACTAATACCTGGGAAAACTCTCACAGTGGGACGTATCCCCCAAGATATTCATTTTTCCTAGTTAATCTATGGGCCGGAGAAAGGGGTAAACTTATACCAAATAGATGTTCTTTATGGACCAATTAATGAGTGTGAAAGAAACAAGGTCACTCTGCGAGATTTTCTTGTTTAGGGAGTCTGAAAAGGGATTAAAGAAGACTCCAGGGGTTTCCTTTTTCATAAATAATCTCCAAGGCCCGAAAAAGAGATAAACCAAAACCAAGGAGAATGGCCCTTTTTCGGAAATTTAGTCCCTCATGCCCAAAAAAGGGGTAAACTATAGTTGGACAGATGTGCCCTCAGGTTTCATTTTGGCGAGCGTGAAGGGAAACAAGATCGCTCGACAATATTTTCAATTTTAGGGAGTCTGGAAAGAGATTAAAGAAGACTCCAGGGGGGCTCCTTTTCTTATGTAATCTAAACAAGGACAAAAAGGATAAATAAACTCTTGCTATATGTCTCTTTCATAGTTTAAGTGAGCTTGAAAGAAGACAAACCATGCTCTATGGGAGTCCCATGGGAAAGACCAAGAATGATGACTAGGAAGAAGAATGAGGCTTCATCGCAAAGTCATGGCGGGACTAAACAGGATCTCGTGCCTATGAAGTACTTCAACATGGGCAACAAATGGAAAAAAAGGCTCTAACTAGGATGCTCATGGAAGGAAGGATCTACCACATAAAGTACGACACACTTATTAGTAAGGAAGGTTAGTGTCACAATTCAGTGGGGTCAATCCTAAGGCCAAATGAACCAGGAAACGAATAATGAAAAAATGCAAGTAGGTAAAAATATAACCTATATGTCAGTTTCGAGATCAATACCTGTCATAATGGATCAATACGATGAACAAATTCCAAAGAAAAGCGTCTCCAATATCATGCATATAAGCTCAATAACTCTCATCCAGAAGTTAATAAATCTAATATAGATAGAAACTTCGAAAAATAAGAGCTGCTACTGAATACAAAACTTGAAAACAACAAAACTGGAGTGTACAATATCGTACAAGGCACCACACAACCTTACGACTCATGCATGGTAATGGTTCAGGTAGAGCCTGTTGTTAGGCTCTGACCAAGAGTCTCTTCGATAGTCAACCTCGAAAGTCTCCCAAAAGGGAAGAAAACACAAACCACGGTGTAAGTATTCCCTCGATATAAAATCCATAGTCATGGCTTCAAGGATAGCCTCATCTGAAGGAAATTCAATATCCAAGAAATCACGCGAACAAGGAGGGTCGATAGTCCCAAACGACGAAGAAAACTGACCATATTCCATATGATGAGGGAGGTTTTGGCTAGGACTGGTAGAGTCTATTAACAAAGAATCATAAACACAAGGGATTGAGGATATACAGACAACGAGATCAGATTCGAAAGGAAACTCAAGATCACTTGGACCAAGAGGGGGAAGAAAGGGCTCCCATGCCCCCATCGGATAAAAAAAAATTGATCAATTGTTGAGACCATGTCTCGAGAAGGAAAACATGATTGCACAGGTTCCTTCTCAAAAGGAATTGAACATTGAGGATAAGACGCCACATAATTTACCCGTGGCGGGGTAGATTCTACACGAACACTAGGAACATATAAAGGGGCAGCCTGAAGTAACGACAAATTAGGATGGTGATTATTAGATGCCAGTTGGCCGATAGTGAAAATGCTTCCATTGTGAGGGAAATGCATCACCCGGAAGAGCGTAGACACCACAACATTCATAGCATATACATAATAGTGCCCGAGAAGCATATTGAAATCTAACACGCCTTGCACCACTATAACATTGACAAGGACAATATTTCCACCTAACGAGATAGGAAACTGAGGAAGAATCCCCAAATATTCACTAGGACGTCTGTCAAAAGACAACAACTCATGTGAAGCAGACACAAGCTCGGGAGAACCCAAAGCTTTCCAAGTCGAGGAGGATAAAATACTTGCGGAGGCTCCTTCATCCACAATACATCGATAAATGTTTTTTGAATTAACTTCAACCCTTATTTGAAAGGGTACAAAAGAAGGAAGGCAAGGCTCAACAAGGTCATTCCAATCAAAGGAAACCATCCTAGGATTTAGAGGGGGTGTGCTCGAAGTGAGCAAAATTCTCCCTTGTTCTAAAGGTACTGAACTGGAAATTCTAAAAACATAGTTGGTAGACACATCACTCCCCATCAGAAGAGTGGGATCAATCGAACATTGCATCAACGTGACCACTTTGGTAGACTCGACACTCTCCAAGAGAAGAGTGGGATCAGTCGAAGATTGCATCAACACGACCACTTTCTCAACCACTGGCTGAATAAACTGCGAGACAACATGGTCTGAAGGTGCATCACCCCCAAAAATAAGAGTGATATCATTCGAAGATTGCATCGGCATGATCGCTTCATCAACCAAAGGTTGAATAGATTGTGGGAAACCAAAGAACACTCAAAATCAGAAGAGCTTGTAGATAGGGACCACAATATTCATACCTCTGGAATGTCAGGGCATAGATGAGTAAGGTGATCACCCTTGCAAAGGTTACAAGGGAACTTAGGCTTACATCATATATGTCTAGGTTTCTCAACAGAATCAATACCCCCAGCATGACTAGCAGTGGCTAGTTTCTCGCCCCCAACGTGACTAGCAGAGGTTGTTGACATATCACTTGTATGAATTGCATTGACGAGACTYATGCCCCCAACATGAYTGTAACACCCCTGTTTCCCCCAACTTGTAATTAATCATTAATTATGATTACCATGATATGACATRTGAACAATGTAAATGTATTATTGTTTATATTTCCAATGACTAATTGTGGGGGTGAAGCCTTGAAGTACTAGCCATGATATTACTAGAGGAAAGAGTGAGGAAACTATAGAGAGGGTTCATTATGTCAAAATGACCCAAATTCTCATTGTTGAAATAATAAGCCTCCTCTGGATTCCAAGGAAAAATCAGTTAATGAGAAAAGGATTGATGGTTGAACAATCAACTACCCCCATGAATGGAAGCATGGAGGGTCTGGATGAGGAGATAAAAAACTGTCAGCCCGAAGTACCATAGAGTGCATTTCTCCTGCAGGCCCAAACTGACCCGAGTTTCTTCTGACAGAAGGAATAAGACAGGTCCAAAACCTTCCTGCAGAGGAAAAAGGCAAGCAATAATACACACAAGGGAAGACAAGAAGGAGACACACTGAGAGGGGGTGTGCGACCCAGATATACATAGAGAAAGAGGAAGAGTGCATGAGACTCTCGAGATGAGAAGAAGAACTGGAAGATTAATTTGTTCTGGTTACTGGAGAGAACAAGAGAAAGGATGTTTGAGAATTTGCAGAAAACATGACCTAAGTAGAAGGTCACGAGCTTGATGGTAAGGGAGCATTTGATAAACCTCATAGAGGTTGTGACAGAGAAGTAACCTCTAAGAAACTACAAAATTTTCCTAGTGATATCATGGCTTGGCACGGGGGTGGCCAGAGTGCTAAGAATGAATGCCTCTAAGCCTAAGGTTGGGTGTGTTAAAAAGTGGTATCAGAGCAGGCAACAACACTTGGCCTGCTTGGGCTCATGAAAGAGTCAAGTGATTTGTGTTTCTTCCTTAGAAAACTTTAAGGGAGGGGTCACCCTGCCCTACCCTATCTAGCGAAGCATGATTCAAACACGAGCATGGGTGGACTGAAGAACAAACATAAGACCAGTTTATCAAACCTAAGATGAGCATGTTGAGATTATTATTGTCATATGGAAATTATCAACATAAGTTCCTTGAGAAGAAGGATGCAAATCAAAATTCAGTTGGGATTTTACCCAACGAGATTGAATCATGCTAGACTGTGGTAGAAGAAGCCTATCATTTCTTTTGGAGAAATGATAGCTAGTCCTACAAAAGTGGGATTATGTTGAGGGGCATTAATAATAAAACTTGGATGCAAATGGCTTAAACCTATTTTAAGGAGCATTTGAGTCCAGAAAGAAAATGGACTGAATAGGTGGCAGGAGTTGCCTAAAAGTGGGCTTAATGAAGCCCGTGTTAATTAAAAGTGTTTATTAAATGGAGGATTTGGAATTAGGAGTAGAATCCTCCATGCCTAGAGACTTTATGGAAGTAGGTGAGATCATCCTACTTGACATGTCATAACTAAAAAGAACTTCCTACTGGGGTAATCCCCCCCTTGTAAAATACAAGAAGTCATGGAAGAAGTGGAATGACATGAGAAAATTCAAAAGCTCTTGGTTGTGCTAAAGCGGTGTAAATATGTATTAACTAAGGGTAGGTCTATGCATGAAAATTCAAGAGGTAAGTAAGTGGCACCCTTCTGCACTGCAGACATGGGTATAATGCTTGGGGCACGAAGATATGTCTAAATGCATATCGCAAAGATAGAGCATGCATATGGCATGCATATATACTTATTATAGTTTGCAATTGAATGTAAAATATGGTGATCATATGGTTAGTGATGATCTGACTATGGCAACATAAGTAAAAGGTTGATGATGTTGAGTACATAGTGCCTTATGAGGATAAGGTAGGAGGATTAATAAAATGTTGGTCCTCAATGAGGAAGAGGAAGTGTTGGGGCACTTCTAGATGACCAATGGGTCAGGATGACATCCAGAAGTGGATGGTATCCATATAAGGTATGGCTTGGTATGCTCAAGTAGTAGTGAGAGGGAATCTAGAAAAGGATCCCCTTGATCAAAATGTTTGTTGATCAAGACCAAGTAAAAGCTTGATAAGTTGTCTTGTTGCCTTGGGCATTGTTGGAATTGTCAAGATGGTAATTCTAGGTTGTTGAATAACTTTATACTAGTTGAGGAAAAAATGCCTTCTTACTGGTTGTTGTCGTGCAGAAGGGTGAACATAGTTATGACTATGTCTGATTAAACATCCATATGGATATCATGTGAATGACTGCAAGCTCTCAACAGAGAGAACAACTCAATGATGAGTATCTATATGAGACTTATCATAAGAATGATTGGAAGATCCTTGGGAGAAGGATCTGGAAGCCTGATGTGTCCATGTGTATGAATGACATGGAAAAGGTACAAGCAATGAGCTTGCATGATGAATCTTTGGTTATGTTTCTATATGATTGAGTGCATGGATTTAATGCATTGTGAGGTTTCTTGATATGAAGACTAATATTAAGAACAAATAGATATGAGTGAATGATATTGAATGTGCAAGTGATGCACATGTATGATTTAAGAGTAAATGAGCAAGGATGCTCTGTTGTCAAGATAAGAGGAAAATTGATTATGCCTTTGAGGATCACATGAGAATGATTCTGAACAATCATGAGTTGAATGATTTTAAAGTAAATATGTACGTGAGTTGTGAAATATACCTATGGTAACTACACATGGGATTATGATTATGCATATGGTTAAGTACATCATGGATGTAAGTGAACAAAGCAAGGAATATGTGTGGATAAATAATTTGGATGCATAACAAAGATGCATGTTTATATTCCTTATAGAAATATTTGGTACACAACTGAAGCTAACTCAAGGTTGAGGCCATCTCAGATAGTGAAGGATATGCAATAAGGAAGTTGCATGCTGAAGGAGTCCCTTATGGAGGAACTTTGTGAAGAATCTGTTAGGAGAACATAGTCACAACTTTAATGACCATTGAGAATTGAGTAGTGGACTGCAAGCATATATATATATATATAAGAATCCTGGATTACATTCTAAAACAAAATGTATGAGTGGAAGACTAACAAATGAATGTTGACCATTCCAATGACTGAATGGTAACGTGTAGAATGCACAGGTTCATGATTCATTACGAATAAAAGTATGCTATTGGAGAATGATAATGTATCCAATAGGTCAGGGTGAACCTAACCAAGGCTGCTCAAGGAAAAGAGCAGGAAGATCCCAACATGGAGTAGATTGCATAAGCAAAGAAGGAGGAAAAGGGGGAATACTTTTCTCACCTTGAAAAATCAGAATTGTTTAAACTGAGTTGTAAAATTTAAAACAACAGTTGTGGAAAGAATTACAACTGGAAAAAGGAAAATAGATAAATAAGAAAGTTTGAATGAATAGGCTTGGTTGAGCCATATTAATTAAAGATGGTGAGGCCTTGGAGTAACTCAGTTGGACTGAAAGTCTCAGGCTATGTAGAAGGATTTGGAAAATGGAAAGAGCCCTTAAATCCTTTCTTGTTGTATATTATGTTTTCTCTAGGATGAGAAACTAGTGTGATGATGAAGGTAAACGTTTTGACAGTATAGTGATGATGGTTGTATGCCATTGCTAACTAAGCGGGGTAAGATTCACAAAAGAAGAATCTGAACAATAGAGAAAGGAAGTCTATGTGAGTCAAGGATGAGTTATAATCCTTGCAAGAAAATGCATGAGTAAGGAGTACCATGGGTACCATGACCAATCTAGGGAGATTGGGAATAAAGGTGTTCATAGTTAGTACATCGCATCGAATACATTGAGGAAATGCATATTGCATAGGAGGGCAGATAGTAGATTGCCCATTAAGGAAGAAGAACCTCCCAATACTCTACTTGAATTGTAGAGGTGTTAAAGAAAAGAGAAGTTGGGTGGCCATGAGTGTTGTCCCCCTGGTTACTAATGAAGGAAGAATGCTTGGGGGCATTCAAGAGAAAATTTTGAAGTTTCATACATGTTGATTTGGAATTGTGACCAGCCTGTAGCAGGGAGCATAGTCATGTTGTAAGAGTGAACGAGAATGAATTAAACCTTATGGTGAAGAGGTTGGTTGGGCTCCAACACCCCATGATAAAGTACTTATCATAAGTGTGGCAAACTTGAACCCAATATAAAGGGTACATTGGGTATGAATGTAGCCATGAATATTGACAAATGGATTAAAGTTGTTTCACCATTAAAAAAAATTGCATTGGGAAAATTTATTGTGTTGAAAGGATGCATACGTAAATAATGATATATCCTTTTGCCTTGTACCCTTGAATAGATGAAAATAACTTGGATTGTTAGTATGCATAGTGTTGAAAATATAATGTGCTGGAAAACTAAATTTTTTTTTGGCTGAGGCATGTTGAAATTGCAGGAAGAAAAGGGTCTTGGATATGGCAGTGTTGTAAGCCCATAAGGAAGGCCAATTGCATGCTGAGAAAAACTGTTATGAGAAGGAAAGTCCGATACTTGTGAATCTGGTTCCTGAGAGGAACATATCTGAAAATAAATGTGGAATTTGGAAGTCTATGGGTGACAGATTTGTAGGAAAATTTGAAATTTGAAATTGATGATAATATCTCATAATTTCTGTATACATGTGATACAGGTGAGACGAAAAAGATCTAGCTCGGGTGGATAGGTGAAGGTTGTCAAGCTAGAAAGCATGACAAGGGCTATTGTTGAGACAGGAAAACCATGTATTAAACCATGATCACCCTAGAATATGTTGTGTTGTGGAAACACAAGCAGAAGGGACGCCACGACAGAGAAAATCTGAGGGACGCCTCGACTACAAGGCTCAATGAAGTCTTTATAAATTTTCCTGTGCGAGAAATCCTTGGAAAGGAAAGATGGATCACCCAAGGAACCGTATAGCAGAGAAGGGGATGCCTGAGCTAGGGCCTGGAGGGTGAGTGACCGCAAGGAAGAGGAGACTTTGATAATTCTTATAAACTATTGATTGGGATCATGCACACAATTAATATGTCAAAAAAAAAAAAAAAAAACAGTGAGCCAAGATAACAAGGCAACCGTGTGGATGCAAATCCATGAATTGCACAGATAAGTATTGTGCTAGATTATGAAATTTTCTTCTTTAATTTTGAAAAAAAGTCAAATGTTTTCGCATGAAATTGTGATTAATATGCTTGTTGTCCAAAATTATTGAAGGCAGGTGACGAAGGCCAAGGGTCTGGAAAGGAACTGACCAAGATAAAGGATCAATATTTCTGAAGCAGTTGAATGATAAAGGCATTGTTGATGATTACAGTTGCGTGAGACATCATCCAGGACACAGACTGAGTGAGTCGGCCTGAGAGAGAGCCCATGATATGGGTGTGTTTTTACTCTCTGAGATGAAGAAGGAATGTTGTGTGTACCCCTGTGTGGGGTGAGGAAGCCCATGAGTTGGGTGTGCCCATGAAATGGGTGTGTGGTTCCTCTCTGAGACAGCGATGGAACATTGTACCCCTGTGTGAGGTGGTGAATCCCATGAGTTGGGTGTGTGGTTCTTCTTTGAGACGGAGATGGAATGTTGTGTGCCCTTGTGTAGGGAAGCCCATGAGATGGGTGTGTGATTCCTCTCTGAGACAGAGATGGAATGTTGTGTGCCCCTATGTGGGGAATCCCATGAGTTGGGTGTATCGTTCTCTCTTAGAGAAGATGAAATGATGTATTGGCCTCGTATGTGTAGAGAGTTGAGATGATGTGATACTCCAGATGATTCTCATGTGAGACACAGTGAGAAAGAGATCTGTTGAGTTGGACATGCTTGTCACTGAGCATAGGTGAACGTGATCCTAGTGGTTAAGCACTAGTGAGTGTGGTTCTCCTATGGGATACAGTGAGATAGAGATGTGTACATCCCTGTAGCTGATCACAGATGGATGTGCCCCTAGTGGATGAGCACTAGTGGGTGTGTGATATCCCTTGCTATATTATACAATAGTCATACTTACCTGTAACCCTATTTGTGATGTAAAGGGTACAGGTCAGCCCCACCATAAAGTGAAAGATAATTAATGTAAAAAATAATTAATATAGTAATTATTAATTATATTCTGAGTTATTGAGGTCGACCATGTTGTGCCAATAGACACTATTGTTGACAGGTTCAGTATAATATAAATAAAATCAAATTCCCCATTGAAGAATCATAACACAAGTGTGAGTTTGGAAATTTCAGCAAGTACTTGTTCCTGGGAAAAGTGTGCACCTCTCTTGGGCGCTAGTCTTCTAGGGTTTGTGAGCACCCTTTTTTGTGCTAGGTTTATGGTGTGGGAGGTCTTTCTCTTGAAGAATATAGCAAAGGATTGGTTGGGTTTTCTTCCCTTGTTGAGAAGGGTTTCCCAGGATACTTCTTGTGTTCTTATGCATGGTATTTCTTCCCGTGATCTTGGTTGTTGCAACAAATTGTTTATGGTTAAATTAAAATGCTAAAAATGGAATGAATTGTATGCTTGAGCCTAGCTTATTGAAAAATCAACATGGTATCAAATCATAGGTCTTGAAGAACCCATTGCACAAGCTTCTACCAGTCATCCCTCCTCTTTTGCAGAACCGTATGACCCTCCTAGGGTTTCCATAAAATCTGTACGACCCTCTTCTTTTGGGTTTTTCAACACTTCAGACTTGGACATTAGGGCGCTTAAATTTGGACAGGAATGTACGGACTCCTTCAACGCACCTCTAGAAACTCTCAAAATGAAATTCCAAGATTTTGGATTTTTGGCCCTAGGGTTTCTAGGGTTCTACAAATTTATGTAGTTTTCTGGTTTTAGGGTTTCTGCAACTCTTTGAAGAAGCCTTCAAGCTTGCCTGTGTTATTTTGAATTTCAAGGCTTATTGTTGGTAGTCATAAGCCCAACAAAACCTAAGGTTGCTAGCCTAGCCTAGCCGTTAGGTGTTCTAGCCCAGTTGACAAAGGTTTGTGAAGAATCTAAAAATATGATGAACACAATTCTGATGGAAGATAAGCCCGATGGATCAAGCAACTTCAAGTTCCTAGAATACAAGATTTCAGAGGAAGACTTATTTTGGGTGATACAAAAAGGTTTACTAGAGACAACTATCGATGAATGGAAGGAAGATGACGTCAAGACAAGGAAGCCAATCATCTACCCAAGCTCTTATATTGAAGGGCCAGCTTCAAAATAACAAGATGACAAAAGGTGACAGGGGTGACTACCTTCTTCATGAAGATGTCAGAGGATAGAGATCAGCCATGTGCCATTGGAGAAATCATATCAACACCCTCAGAGGGATCTCAATGCATTTAGAGGAACAACAAACTGGAAATGAAGACTCTGAGTTTGATTGTTTTAATTGTCATTCCTCTAACCTACATTTCTAAAGTTTTCTACATTACAAGTAGGTGTTGTAGCTGTGACAACAATCCTTAAATTGTTTTGATTCTAGAGATATATTCATTATTCTCCTTTAGGAGATATTCTTGTTTTGTTTCCTTTCATTTTTTTTCTTGTTCCAGATAGGTTAACAACAAAGGAAGATGGTTATACTTCAGACTTCAAAGGGAGTCAAAACTATTTGAGGAGGAAGAACAAAACCATCATTGAGGCAACCAATGCAATAATGCATGATCAAAATCTTTCTATGATCTTGTGGGTAGAAGCATGCATGACACAGTATATGTTCAGAACAAGAGTCCTCACCAAATTTTGAAAAACATAACTCCCGAAGAAGCCTTCACCAGAGTGAAGCCCGAGATTGAACACTTTGAGATAATTGGGTGCCCAGTGTATTTTCATGTACCCAAAGAGAAGAAGTCCAATTGAGACCCTTCAGGAAGGAAAGATACATTTATGGGATAACAATGAATCTTCGAAGACATTCCATATCTACATCCCTGGTCAGAGACAGATTGAGACAAGCAAAGATGTTTTCCTTGAAGAAGAGATAGCTTTTCAAAGATCCAGAGAATCTCAGATGGAGATTGACAGTGAGACAATACCTTCTCCCCCTTCAACAATTCAAAGGGAGACAGACATTATTCCAGCTGATCCAGTTGCTCCAGTTGAAATGTCTAGAGATATTGCAGTAGGGAATAAAAGGCATGCCTAGGCTCGACAAAATATGGAGGAGGCAAAGGAACATACAAGCCCCTCAAGGTACATCCCGATAGAGAAAAGAGATTTTCGAGCTACTCTTCAGCCATGAGCCACATCATTGATTCAAAGCCTTGTTGTCATAAAGAAGCGACAAGTGAACACGTATGGCAAGTTTCTGTGACAGAAGAATACCAATATATATTAAAGAATGATGTATGAGATATTGTTCATATACCAGAAGGGAATTTTGTGGTGACTTCCAAGTGGATCTATAAGATCAAGCATGCAACTGATGGAAGTGTCGAGAAATACAAAGTGAGATCTGTAGCCATATGATTCCCACAAACAAAGGGAGTTGTCTATGATGAGATACTTGATCCAATAAGCCCGATACACTTCCATCTGTACTACCATCCATGAGTTGGAAACTACATAAGATGGATGGATTCTTGATGAGTTTGCGTTTCAACAAGAGTGTTGCTGATCCAAACCTATATTATTACAATGTTGGTGATGAGACCCTGATTTTGGTGACTTATTCAGAAAGCCTTGTTGTTGGATACAAGTAAGATTTGATTTATGATTTCGAGATGAAGGATCTGCGTATGATGCACTACTTCTTGGGACAAGAAGTATGACAGAGGACCAATGAGATTTTTCCTGAGTCAAGGAAAATATGCAGTGGGGATATTAAAGAAGTTCAGTATTACATAATGCAAATCCATGTCTACACCGATGGTGATGGATTTTGCGAAAATAAATTATGATGATTCAAACGAGATTGATCCACATGTGTACTGACAACTGATTGGATCATTGATGTATCTGGTTAACACCAGACCTGATACATGCTATGTAGTGAATGCTTATTCAATCCATGATTCAACTGAGACAGACTCACTGGATAGCAGTAAAGAATGTATTGAGATATATATGAGGCACAGTTGGATATGGATTGAGATATGACTCAAGTGTGAACTTGAGTTTGCAAGGATATGCCGATACAGATTGGGCAAGGAGTACAGTGGACCGGAAGAGCACATCTGGTTGTTGTTTTACCTTGGAGTTTTCCATGGTTTTTTGGTGCAGCAGGAAACAAATCTCTATGGCCTTAAGTACCACAGAAGCAGAGTATATAACATTGAGTGTGGTAGTCCGGGAAGCAGTGTGGCTTTTCAAGCTTCTGACATATTTATTTGATCATGAAATGGATCCTATTATTATTCATTGTGATAACCAGAGTTGTGTGAAGCTCTCTGAGAACCTTGTGTTCCATGATAGATCGAAACACGTTGAGATAAAATAACATTATATCAGAGGCATGGTGCAGAGGAATGCAGTACACGTGCAACACCTTCCTACACATGAGCATATTGCAGATATATTCACCAAACTGCTTGCCAAGATGAAGTTCAAGTACTTCCGTGAGACACTGGCTTGGTAGAGAATACCTCCCTAGCTAAGAGGGAGTGTTGATGATTATAACCAAGATGAAGTTCGAGTACTTCCATGAGAGACTTGCCCTGGTGGAGAATGTCTCTCTAACCGAGAGGGAGTGTTGATGATTACAGCTGCGTGAGACATCCTCCAAGCGACAGACTGAGTGAGTCATCCTAAGAGAGAGCCCATGATATGGGTGTGTTGTTCCTCTCTGAGACGGAGAAGGAATGTTGTGTGTATCCCTGTGTGGGGTGAGGAAGCCCATGAGTTGGGTGTGCCCATGAGATGGGTGTGTGGTTCCTCTCTAAGATAGAGATGGAACGTTGTGCCCCTGTGTGAGGACACTTTGATAATTCTTATAAACTATTGATTGGGATCATGCACACAATTAATTTGTCAAAAAAAAAACAGTGAGCCAAGATAACAAGGCAACCGTGTGGATGCAAATCCACGAACTGCACAGATAAGTATTGTGCTAGATTATGAAATTTTCCTCTTTAATTTTGAACAAAAGTCAGATGTTTTCGCATGAAATTGTGATTAATATGCTTGTTTTCCAAAATTATTGAAGGCAGGGGACGAAGGCCAAGGGTCTGGAAAGGACCTGACCAAGATAAATGATCAATATTTCTAAAGCAGTTGAATGATAAAGGCATTGTTGATGATTACAGTTGCGTGAGACATCCTCCAGGACACAGACTGAGTGAGTCGGCCTAAGAGAGAGCCCATGATATGGGTGTGTTTTTACTCTCTGAGACGAAGAAGGAATGTTGTGTGTACCCCTGTGTGGGGTGAGGAAGCCCATGAGTTGGATGTGCCCATGAGATGGGTGTGTGGTTCCTCTCTGAGACCGAGATGGAATGTTGTGCCCCTGTGTGAGGTGGTGAATCCCATGAGTTGGGTGTGTGGTTCCTCTTTGAGACGGAGATGGAATGTTCTGTGCCCTTGTGTAGGGAATCACATGACCTGGGTCTATGGTTCCTCTCTAAGACGGAGATGGAATTTTGTGTGCTCTTGTGTGGGGAAGCCCATGAGTTGGGTGTATCGTTCTCTCTGAGACAAGATGAAACGATGTGTTGGCCTCCTATGTGCAGAGAGTTGAGATGATGTGATACTCCAGATGATTCTCCTGTGAGACGCAGTGAGAAAGAGATCTGATGAGTTGGGCGTGCCTATAGCTGAGCACATGTGAATGTGATCTTAGTGCCTGAGCACTAGTGAGTGTGGTTCTCCTGTGGGACACAATGAGATAGAGATGTGGACATCCCTGTGGCTGAGCACAAATGGATGTGCCCCTAGTGGTTGAGCACTAATGGGTGTGTGAGATCCCTTGCTATATTGTACAAGAGTCAGACTTACCTATAACCCTATTTGTGATGTAAATGGTACATGTCGGCCCCACCATAACATGAAAGATAATTAATGTAAGAGATAATTAATGTAAAAGATAATTAATATGGTAATTATTAATTATATTCTGAGTTATTGAGATCATCCTTGTTGTGCCAATAGACATTATTGTTGACAGGTTCAGTCTAATATAAATAAAATTAAATTCCCCATTGAGGAATCATAACACAAGTGTGAGTTTGGAAATTTCAGCAAGTACTTGTTCTTGGGAAAAGTGTGCACCTCTCTTGGGCTCTAGTCTTCTAGGGTTTGTGAGCACCCTTTTGTGTGCTAGGTTTATGGTGTGGGAGGTCTTTCTCTTAAAGAATATAGAAAAGGATTGGTTGGGTTTTCTTCCCTTGTCGAGAATGGTTTCCCAGGATACTTCTTGTGTACTTGTGCATGGTATTTCTTCTTGTGATCTTGGTTGTTGCAACAAATTGTTTATGGTTCAAGTAAAATGCTAAAAATGGACTAAACTTCATGCTTGAGCCTATCTTATTGAAAAATCAATAAGCATGACAGGTGTTACTTGTTGGTTGTGGAGCCTGATTATCTTCCTGATTCAGAGGTCCTTGCTTTCAACCATGTTTATACCCCATGAAGTATTTACACCCCATAAGTATTTACACTCTTCCACGCGGGGGAGTGCAGAGGGGGGGTACCCCCTCTGCAAGGTCTGGGGCAACTATCCTCCCTGCTGGGGGCAAGCGGGCCCCCAGCGGGGGTTCGGGGGCAAAGCCCCAGAAGAAAAAATTG
>SNQJ01S0016620.1:161872-179249 GCA_010110895.2 Picea sitchensis
GGTATGTTTTTACTATAGGTGGAACAACAGTAAGTTGGATTTCGAAACTGCAAAAGGTTGTTGCACTTTCAATAGCAGAGGCAGAGTATGTTGCTGCTACATAGGCTAGTAAAGAGATGATTTGGTTACAAAGGTTTATGGAGGAATTGGGAAAGAAGTAGGAGAACAGCCGGTTGTACTGTGACAGTCATAGTGCCATTCACCTTGCAAAGAACTCATCCTTCCATTCGAGGACTAAGGATATATAGTTGAGGTACCACTTCATACGATCTGCCTTGGAAGATGGACAATTGAAGCTGGAAAAGATACACACTAGCTAGAATCCTGCAAACATGTTAACAAAGGGAGTAACCAAGGAGAAACTGAGTTCTTGCTCAGTTTCAGTTGGTCTTCAAGAATGAAGATGAAAATGAGAAATTTGTCAGGTCTAAGAAGGTTCAGAGTCCAACATATACAACAACGGTGGAGTTGTTGAGATCAGTCTCCAAGTGGGAGATTGTTGGTTGTGGAGCCTGATTATATCCCTGATTCAGAGGTCCTTGCTTTCAACCGTGTTTATACCCCATGAAGTATTTACACCCCAGAAGTATGTACACTCTTCCACGTGGTTGTAATTTCATTGTAAATCTGGACCGTTCATTATAAGGTCGCAGATCTAACGGTAGAGATTATGGTAGGTTTTTTTTTTGCCCTAGAAGGCAACCCTCTTTTATGAGGGAAATGTATTGCGGCTAGGGATGATGGTGAATATTGTATTCTGAGAGAGGAGATTGTGAGATAAAGAAGAGGAAGTTACAATGGGTTTTGCTGTAGGTTGTATCCCTTCATTTGATGGATAATAATAAAGGAAGGACCTGGCAATTTCTCTGGTGGACGTAGCCCACACTGGGTGAACCACTTAAATATGTGTCTCTCTTTTATTGTGTGTCTTCTGTGTTTTGTTTCTGCATTTTGTCTATTTTATTGCTCCGCGGTCCTGTTTTTCTAACATTATTAAGAAATCACACCAAGGACGGTGTTCCTTTTTAAGGGGGAGGGGATTGTAACACCCTTGTTTCCCCTAGCTTGTAATTAATCATTAATTATGATTAGCATGATATGGCATGTGAACAATGTAAATGTATTATTGTTTAGATTTCCAATGACTGACTGTGGGGGTGAATCCTTGAATTATTGGCCATGATATCAGTAGAGGAAAGAGTGAGGAAACTATAGAGAGGGTTCATTATGTCAAAATGACCCAAATTATCATTGTTGAAATCATAAGCCTCATCCGGATTCCAAGGAAAAATCAGTTAATGAGAAAAAGACTGGTGGTTGAACAATCAACTACCCCCATGAATGGAAGCATGGAGGGTTTGGCCGAGGAGACAAAAAACTGTCAACCTGAAGTACCATAGAGTGTAGTTTTCATGTAGGCCCAAACTGACTCGAGTTTCTTCTGACAGAAGGAACATGATAGGTCCAAAACCTTCCTGGGGAGGAAAAAGGCGTGTAAGAATACACATGAGGGCATACAAGAAGGAGACACATCGGGAGGGGGTGTGCAACCCAGATATACATAGAGAAAGAGGAAGAGCGTGTGAGGCTCTCGAACTGAGAATACGAACTAGAAGATTAATCTTTTTTGGTTACTTGAGAGAACAAGAGAAAGGATATCTAAGAATTTTCAGAAAACATGACCTGAGAAGAAGGTCGCAAGATTGATGTTGAGGGAGCATCTGATAAACCTTGCAGAGGTTGTGACATAGAAAGAACCTCTAAGAAACTACGAAATTTCCCTAGCGATATCATGGCTTGGCACGAGGGTGGTTAGAGTGTTAAGAATGGATGCATATGATCCTACTGTTGGTGGAAAGGTGAACACCCACAATCAGTGGTCGATGATCGACTGTAATAGATAAGTATTTCATTTACCCAGTGCACTTGAATCAAAATGCATGATTTGAATGTCTGTAATTGTGATAAATTGTGTCTCACGTGAAATTGATGGTAATAGTGCTTATTGTTCTTCTGTAAACTATTGCATTTGAATGGTTGTAAAATGACAAGTTTGGCCTCTAGGCTGGTTGGGAAATCCTCAAGCTACTTTTCCCAGGGATCAACTTCACAGTTCTAGAGTCGGGGCAGACTCTACGGGACTACTACAGTTTCGTTGATCCTTTGAAAATACTTTTCCCAGTTTTAGAACTTAAGTTCTGTGAATGGAGGGCACTTCCTTCAAACCAGTCGTCCCAGTAACCATGGGCTCATGCCCATGACATTAACCAAATTTTGACTAAGAGCTAAGGGTGTAGCCCTCGGAACTTGTCAAAAACCTCATATGACCAGGACCATGGAAACCTAGCGCTACGCCCAACCAGAGCTAAGCCTTCTGAGCTTCAGTGCTTCGGGGGGTCTAGAGCTCTGGGATGTTGGAATCCTCATAGCATCCAATTTGCGACGAAGGTGACCTATCAAAATGGTAACTTGACGGCTGACCAACGGTTGGCAGTCAGTTACCCATAAACATGGGATTAGTTCCCTTTCTAAACCCCAATCAACTTCTCGGTCGCAAGGTAACGCAAGTCGTAGATCTAAGGATATTCAGGATCTCCCCTGATAGTTGGATCTACGTTGTGGTCAGTCTGACGTTGACCACTTCGGGAGAGAAGAGGTGCTATAACACCAAACCCACGAATGTTGGAGTTGCAAAGTAATGTGGGTCGTCGATCTAAGGATCCTTCGGGACCCTCTCGACCATTTGAACGTGGGGACGTCTGTATCATGTTGAAAGCACGTGGGGGTCCACGCGTAGAGTAACGATGATTCCATGTGTGGTGGCCTTGTGACATAGTAAAGATGTGTCGGTAACCCGAGGAAGATGCCACATATATTGATAGCGTGTTTGGGGTTGACAGGTGTCCCTCTAGGTGGTCAAACACTAAAACCTAGGGACCTTTGAGCTAGAGTTATGAGTCGTTAATCTGGGGAGTCCAATGAGAACCTCTCCCAACCGCTTGATCAACTTCGTGAGACATCAGGAAGTTGAGTATGGGTTGAGATATACTTACATAGCACAGTTGAGGATGGGTTGAGATATACCTTCAGTGTATACATGATTTTGCAGGGATATGTCGTTGCAGATTGGGCAGGGAGTGCAGTGGACTGAAAGAGCACATCTGGTTTTTTTTTTACCTTGGGATATGCCATGGTTTCCTGGTACAACAAAAAATAGAGCTTTGTGGCCTTGAGTGCCGCAGAAGTAGAGTATATAGCGTTGAGTGTGGCAGTCCACGAAGCAGTGTGGCTTCGCAAGCTCCTGACAGATTTATTTGATCATGAGATGGATCCTACCATTATTCATTGTGATAATCAAAGTTGTGTGAAGCTCTATGAGAACCCTATGTTTCACGATAAATCGAAACACATTGAGATAAAATATCATTATATCAGAGACATGGTGCAGAGGAAAGCAGTACATGTGTAGTACCTTCCTACACATGAGCAGATTGTAGATATCTTCACCAAACTACTTTCCAAGACGAAGTTCAAGTACTTTTGTGAGAGACTTGGCCTGGTGGAGAATGCCTCCCTAGCTGAGAGGGAGTGTTGATGATTACAAATTCATGAGACATCCTCCAGGACATGTTATCCTCTGAGACTGAGTGAGACGAACTGTGCGATAGCCCATGAGTTGGGTGTGCCCATGTGATGGGTGTGTCATTCCTCTCTGAGACTGAGATGGTACGTTGTGTGCCCCTGTGTGGGGTGAGGATTCCCATGAGATGGGTGTGTCAATGTGTATGCCCCTATGTGGGGTGAGGATGCCCACAAGATGGGTGTGTCGTTTGAGATGAAACGATGTGTACCTCTGTGAGGGGTGAAGGTGCCCATGTGATGGGTGTATCATTCTCCTTTGTGTAGAGAGTTGAGACGATGTGGTACTCCAGATGATTATGTTGAGTAGGACGTCCATGTGGCTGAGAACAGGTGGACGCGCCCCTAGTGGTTGAGCACTAGTGGTTGTGTGAGATCCCTTGTTATATTGTCTGAGAGTGAGATTTACCTGTAACTCTAATTGTGATGTAAAGGGTACAGATCGACTCCACCATATGTAAAGGATAATTAATGTTTGTTGTAATAATTAATTATTTTTTGAGTTATTGAGTTTGGCCTTGTTGTGCCAAGAGACACCACTTTTGGTTTGTCCAGTCTAGTATAAATAAAGGTAATTTTCCCATTAAGGAAACACAAAACACACACAAGTCACATGTCATTTGGAAATTTAAGCAAGTACATGTTCTAGGGCTGAAGTGCACACCTCTCTTGGGCGCTATCTTCTTGGCTATGGAGAGCACCCTTCTATGTGTTAAGTCTATTGTGTGGGAGGTCTTTCTCTTGAGAATATAGCAAAGGATTGTTGGGTTTTCTTCCCTTGAGTAGAAGGGTTTCCCAGGATATTTCTTGTGTTCTTGTGCATGGTATTTCTTCTTGTCATCTTGGTTATTGCAACAATTGTGAATGGTGTAGCTGCATTTGTTTATGGTTCAAGTAAATGCTAAAATTGAAATAAACATCATGTTTGATCCTAGAATATTGAAAATTCAACACTTGTGACATAGTAAAGAGGTGTCGGTAACTCGAGGCGGGTGCCACACATCTTGCCAGCATGTTTGGGGTTGACAAGTGTCCCTCTAGGAGTGGTCAAACATTGAAACCTAGGGACCTTTGAGCTAGAGTTGTGAGTCATTAATCTAGGGAGTCCAATGAGAACCTCTCCCAACCGTCTGATCAACTAGTGGAAGGATTAGCATATAACACTTCAGTGAGGACCTACCTCAGGAGAAAAAGGGAATTAAATAGTTGGAACCTTCGAACATCGAACTCACGAAGTTACATGAACCATTGATTCGAGGATGCTTCAGGATCTCTCTCAACCGTTGGATCTAGACCATGGTCAGACCAGCCTTGACCTACTCAGGGAGAAAAAGGATGTTAAACAGTTAGAACCTTTGAACGTCGAATTCGCGAAGCAACAGAGGCCGTAGATCTGGGGATCTACGTGGACCTATCTCAACCGTGGGATAAAAAAAATATTGGGAGGTGGCCAACAAGAGTTCATACTTCAGAGCTCCGGAGTGAATTCGTAGGTAGGAGAGGCTGGGGGTTCTTGGAGGCTATCAGTCTGGAGTGACATGGCACACTGACATCACCTAGGGTGACATGGAACCATGTTCGGCATGCCACGTGCCACCTTGATTCATGCTTTTTACAGACCTCATATGCCAATTGAAAGGTGACACGTGTCTTCCATTAATAGGGCCACACGTCATCTCCATCTTTTGCCACATGTCACCCCTTGGTGCGTGATTGTTTGACCTAATGGCTAATGGGACCTTGAGAGTTTGGGAGTTCGGAACTCCATGAGACTTAGGTTGTTAGAACATATGCTCCAAAAAAACCGATGGTCCGAGCTACGTGGCAAGACCTCGAGAGTTCGAGAGTTCAGAACTCCGGGAGGTTTGGGATGTTAAAATGTATGCTCCAAAAGGGCCAAAGGTCGGAGCTACGTGGCAGGACCTCGAGAGTTCGAGATTTTTGCAAGTATATTCATAAAAACATGATGAGGAACCTCGCCGAAGGTCGGAGCCACGTGGTAGGATTCCAGGACTTTAGGACTTTGGGAATGGTTCAGACTTCGATAGGAAGGACGAAGGCCCAATGATCGGGAAGGTGCAGGGAACATCCCCTGTAACCGCCTCTCTAGCGGCCATGTCATCGCTAAGGGATAATGACCATGGCCAAGTCTGTGCCAGGTGGAATGGTACGAATGAAGTGAATCCACGTGGGTGCCACGTGGCCTTTGATCGATGATGCCTGAAGAGCTTCGAAAGGGAATAAATTCCAATCCAGAGCTTGGATTTGAGCATGGTAATAGTCGTTGGAAATCTCTTGATGAGAAGAAGATGATGGATATCTCGGAAAGAAATTTTGATGCCCCATCCATTAAAAAGGTACTTAAGGGGTTGGGTGTGTTGCAATGAATTGCAGTGGTTGGTTGCACATCTCCAACATGACTTACAGAGGTTTGTGATTGGTCGATAACATGACTCGCAGAGGATACATACCTATTGCTAGTATGATTAGCAGTGACTAGACTTTTCCCCCACCATGACTAACAGAGGCCAAAGATTTCTTCTTCCTATTCTTCATCTTTCTATTTCGTTTAGACTTTCGGTTACTAGTAGCTAAAATTTCACCAGAGAAGGTAGAAGGAGGAGGAGAAGACTTTGTTGATGAATGAACATCAACATGATGCCCATGACATAAGGTGCTTAACTGAGAAGTGTCAAGAGAATTCGGGGCATTTGGAATGGTACCCAACCAAATCGATAGTCCCACATTCAACCCAGGAATGTTCAAAGTGACCATCAAAGGGACACCGACATTCCCAAAGAAAGGAAAAGTACAAGAATCCCCTTGCGAAGGGATTCCTTGGTTGGTATCGTTAGGAACTTTGGCCATGAAGGTCTTATGCACATGTTCTTCCCTTGAAGGATTGTTCAAGTCCGTAAAAGTCTCACAAACTAACTCCGGTAAATCAGTGGTATAAAAATATATTTCTATAAGGAGGCAGCTCCACGTTTCTAAGCGGAAGACCTAAAATTCCTCACGACCAACATAGTGGGTGGTCTACCACCTTAGGTCATAGACCCAAAGAAATGACTGACTAACTCGCTATGGAAAACTAGGGAGAAAACAACACACCACTAAAAAGAAAAACCTAAAAATATACAAGCCAAACAAACTACCCTTCTAAATGCTTCCGACCTAGGGAGATGAAGTCACGATCATCCAAAGAATTCACAAAGGAAAACGACTGGTCAAGAGAAGCAATTACCCAGACCTCCAATCGATGGTCCCTTCAAGTATGGCCCAGAGAGTAAAGAATATGCCTCAAGTATTGCAATACACCCATTGCAGTGACCTGTGTTTCAACCTATATAATGGAAACTAGGCCACCAACTTATAATCAACAACCAAGGGGGTATAGTCGATAATTAGGAGAGTGTATGGGCAAGGTAACTAAGCACAGAGCTCCTCCCGAGGCCTAAAACGCAATAGAGCCAAAATCACTCTTAGAGTACCCTGGATGGATCCAAGTGTCTAAGAGGTCTGAAACAAGTCAGGCCAGTAACACTACATGATTCACCCCCAATACACACTCTTCCAAATGATTTTTCGGTATCGAAAGTGGATATCTTCGTCACTGTCCTCCACGTGGCCTTGTGTTTGACTCATGTGTTAGAGGAGCTTCCTGAATTGAGTAATTACAAGATGGATTTTTCACACCCTAGCACAAACACCTAGGTTAAGTTTTGGTTGGAGTTGGAGATTTTACCTCTCCACACCTAATCCAAGGCCCTAGCCTAAGCTATTGGTGAACCCTAGAAAAAGTGTTACAAATATATTTTAGATTAGCACGTTCATTTTAGGGGCTTTTCTTACTTAAGGAACGAAAGTGCAATTGATGTTGTCTGAGACTCTTGTAAAAAAGAAACTAATTAGAACATTGACAAAGAATATTTTACACTAATTCTACAAATGAAAAAGAGTTTCAAGCCAAATGCATGAACAATCCTTCAAAAACTTGAAATGCAAACTTTTCTCTTTTCGATGCAAAAATGCACAATGCAACTTTGTCCTCAATGCGAGGAAAGTAAATAAAGAAAACAAACAAGTATTATTTTCCTTTTAAATTATTTTCAAGATGAGAAGAAAACAAAAGCCTATACTAAGATCTTTTTCTTTTTCAAATATAAAATGTAAACAATGCAATGTAACATGAAAATGCAACTAAGAAGCTTCTTTTCTTTTCTTTGAAAATACAATCAAGGGAAGGGAAGAAAAAGATTAAACTCGACTACAATTCTTTTGATTTTTCTTCTTTAGCTTTTGAAATGAAAACTTAAGGAGCAAAATAAATCAACTTTTTCTTTTCTTTTTCAAAGCATACAAAGAGAGAAGGAAAAAAAAAAAAAATTGATTTAGGTCCTATACTACTACCAGGAGGCAGGGATTCAAAAGAATCTAGAGGAGAAATTAAATCTTGTAAACAAACCTTCAAACTTTGATAAAAATAGAGAGACAAATAAGACCATGCAAAAGAGATCTTATTGCAATCTTGTAGACAATCTGAGCCTCAAACCCTGTCAAATAGTAGCGAACAGAGGCCCTGATATTGAGGAGGACCTGAAAAACCAAAAATTTCCTAAAAAAGGGAAAGGGTTTTGAAAAAACCCCAAATTCTAATAGACACCCGAGTTGTGTTCATAAATCTTGCGTATGCACGTGGGCTGTACTAAGGAAACACACATTTGTACGCAGTCTGAACAACGAACAAGACACTTACAAGTATGAAAATATTCAAAAAAAAAGAAAAGATTCAGACTTGAGATCCAATTCAAGGAACCTGGTAAACACCCAAAGGGTGACCAAAGACACATATAGACTCAGAGAGTACATATAAAACAAGAAATCAAACCAAATAAAGATCTCCTAAATAGACCCTTGTTGGAGATACTTCACACACACCTAGGAATTTTGTTTCCTAAGGTTTTTCCTATGTTTACTAGTCATTATTCAGTCTCCTATAGTCTAGGGAGAATATTCCTCTAGGAGAATATTCTCTTCAGCTCACTTCAGTTTGATCAGTTGAGTGGAGTTTAGATGCCACATTGCAATCATCACCATGCAACATTGGGATCATCACCAACTAATGCGCATTGTCTTTGGGATCATCACCAAAGTAGATAATTACTCATGATTCCCTAATCTCCTCGTCACTTCACTCTGTTTTAGTCAGTTAACTTAACACTGAGAGACTATTTAACTTAGACTAGGCGGCAGTTAACTCTCGTAACTACACGAGAGACTAGACTAGGTGGAAATTTACTCTCGTAATTGTTTTTATGTGTCCAAATAAATCTATACCACCACTATGGCGCATTGGCTTCTCCTCCAGTGTGCATTAGTTGAGTTATACATAGTATATCATGTGTAAATTATCATTCATTCATAATTTGGTTAATGATAATTCTTCCATTCTTTCTCTCATGCTTCTCTTTTCTCATATTTTCTCTGTAAATTGTGTATGTCATTTGCTAGATAGATGTATTATGTGCAGGTTCAACACATTTAAAACCCTAAGGAGACTCCCTAGTAGAGTTTCCAATTCAACTTTGGGGAAAAATCCCCATAGTCAGGGTCTAATGGCTAGGAAGAGTGATGACTCCTTAAAAGACAGAAACCAACCTATTATTTCTAAATCTCACAAAACCTAATGATTTCTTTTAAACAAGGGAAACAAGAAAAATATGAAGAATGACACCTTGTATCCTTTCATTCGTAGTAGATCCCCCTTGTCTGGTGCTTACTCCTAAGTTGCAAGTCTCCTCCCAAAGTTGACCTAAAACAACACAAAAAACAATCTACAAGAGTATAAATGTAATCATTATTAACATAAACATGTACTAATTCTCATGAAATAAGCTATAAACATTCAAAATTATTCACAAGAACATAGACACATGAATTGGGAAAGGAAATCTCTCTTTTATTGATAACATATAAGGAAGATTACAACCAGAATCTTTAATGTCGGCACCGCTCTACAAACCTCTCCTGGGTTCCTCCAATAAGACTCCAAGTGCATTAATCCCACAATCACTAGAAAATCCTCACAATCAACATGCAAAACTAAGGGGTTTGATGGATTGCATAAAGAGGATGAGAGAATGACATTCCTTAGGATGGATACTTGGAACTATATGCATAATCTTAGAGAGAAAGAAGGAGAAATTTGGGCAGAGTTTCTTTGCTTCTTCAAAAGTTATCTCAAATGACCCCCCTATGGCCCTTTTTATATGGAAATTTGATGGTTATTCGGTTGTGAGAAGGGATACAAGAGGTAAGAATGGTTATGCAACCCAAAATAGCTCGCAAACCTTGCCGGAGAGTGCAAAATTTTTAATTTTTTGCAACTTTTGTGAGTATACGTGGGTTTTCAATGATTAGGGTGCGTGTGTACTCAAGATGCATATGTATCAGGGCACATGTGTACTGAGGTTGCACATGTATCAAGGTGCATACACTTAAAAAACAGATGGTTTTTGGCAATAAACTCAACAAAAGTGGTTTTCAAGTGTGTATATGGATGGGCCATGGCCAATAATGCATAGTGGTGGAATTTTGGACTATAACAGTCCTCCATCATCTTTTAGATTGTGTCGTCTTCCTTTAAATATTCTTGGATAGAGTTTGTTGACATTCTATGATTAGAAGTTGCAACATGTTCCTCAACATGTTACATTCTTCTTCCAATACATCATTTTTTTTCTTTTGCTACGCTAGGGTACTCATGATTATAAAATGTTGTGTTGTACATTGATGTTCATTTTCATGCACCTTTGAGGTCACCAAAAAAAGGGAGGATTTGTTACATTGTATTGACTCTTCATGTCTTTGCAAAAATATACTAAACTCTTGTGCTTCCATATAATCCATGTCACAAACACACTGAAGAAAACAATAGTTCCAATTATGTTCAAGAGCATTCTAGGGGTCAAGTTGATGCACAAAGGTAATGGCCAAAATAAATCCATGTTTCCACCACATAGTGAAATACCCTACCTTTGAGGAACAAAGGGTATTTCACTATGTGGTGGAAACATAATAAGAAATCTAATACATGGCCCAAGTTTGAGGAGAAATCATCCAAAAGAAAAGGTTCAAAATGTAAACAAAACCCAATATACTGAGAGGTTATATACCATGTAAGCTCCAAAGGTGAAAATAATCCAATGGGAAGATGCACAACACAAACCGAAGAACCATACACAAAATTTGCCTATCCTATAGAGAACAAAACCATGAGACTAATGCACCTAGCTTACACTCTGTGATAAATTCTAACAAACATAAATTCCAAAATGTAAGCCAAATATTGAGCGAGGCTATTACTAGGTTGGGATTGGGCGGACCTATCTCCTCACTTGTAATCCATTGGTAGTGTTTGAATGAAAAATGAATTTTAATTACGATGTTATGATCCTTCATCTCCAAAACCTTAGAGTGTTAAGGAATTGGGTGATAGCTCCACCCCTCATTTTTTTGGAGGACACCCATATTGAATGTAACCTCTTTATTAGCCAATGAATCAACTTGATGATTATATGCTTGTAATACTTGGTAAAATGAGACCTTATGCAGACTTCCAATCTCATTCGAAATTTAGGTTGTGATCGAGGCCAAATTGTTATCGGATGGAGTTGATTTTGAGACCATTAGATTAATAACTATGATTGTGTCTGCTATGGAAATCAAGGATTTCATTCTGGCTTATTTTGATAGAAGTATGCCCTAATAGAGAGCATAGGGTTTTTCTTGATTATTTGTAGCCTTTTCAAGACCCCAAGAAAATTATGTTTCAATATTTCCCTTGGGATCTAGTAAAACCCCCTTGCACCTATCAGCCATGACATATAAGTGAATTATTACCTTTGTGAATAATATTTTATTTTACTTTAACATGGGCCCCACCAACCAACCATGACATGACACCGACTAGTAGTGCACATCTCCCATCATGAAGTACACAAGCATCATAAAAGGATAAAGAGGAGTTATAGAACTCATGTATCAAATGATGATTTATTTCTTGTTCATTTATGGATATCTTTAATTTTGAAAGTTTGAATTCATAAGAAAACACAAATTTTAATGTATATATGTTTTTTCTTCTAACTTGTAGGGGTCCTTACTAGACAAGATCATTATGCATCTCCCCATCCATGGGAGAATGAGGTGACACAAATCACCCTTGAGGATATATCTGAGCAACTTAACTAGTTTCGTAGGGAGATCCTAACCATTCCTCATGATAGCACCACTTGATGATTGATGTGGATGATTCTAGAGAGTGTTGATAAGTTGATGGATCTATATCAGAGGGTGGGACCACAGAGCACCCTTTGACAAACTGTTATCATGAGGTGTTGGAAATAACTAACTAGGAAGTGGTGAAAATCACAATGAGAGCGCATGATGTGAGGGGTGAACTATTTAATACTCCTACGAACCATGCAAGGGGGAAATTACTTAAAATTTAAGAGTTTAAGCTTGAAGTTACAATGCCTCATATTTATGATAGATTTATCAAAGTGTTGGGCATGTTCCTCTCATATGATGAGGTTTCCTTATATTTTGCGATACATATATATATATATATATATGTTGAGTTTGTGTTGCACATTCACACTGAATACCAACATATCATCACATTTTCATGGTCATGGTAAAGGATGCAATTATGGTTTTTGTAGGGCTCATAGAGACCGTACTGATGTACCACCTCTTACAAGATTGGTACCATTACCAATTAGGAGTATTGTTTTTTCCAAATACTTAATCAACCCATCACTTCTTGGAGTTGAGGTGAGGGATGCAATGGTGGACACCATGCACATTGCATCAAGAATTATTTTTGGTTGCTTTAGCTAGGGAGAGATCTAGACTGCCACTTATTTCTACGAACTTGCCTAATTTAAGTTTTGTGGACAATTTTATACTTTGGTTTTACCCCACTAGGATTTATTGTAGTACATTATCAATAACTAGGATGTGTATTTTCGGTTGCATGAGGATTTAGACTAGCTCTTAGAGGTGAGGTATAGATTTATACAATTATTATTCTTAAATATTCTTTATTAGTCGTCAATTGATCATCTTAATACATCTATAATCAATGCATTTAATAATCTTCTTTTGTTTTATCACATCCAGATGATTGCATTACTATATGATCTTTACTACAGTGAATAGTTAGTTTCTTGTCCATACATGATAGATGGAGGAGACTTGGTTAGTATATGGTTGAATTATAAAAGTTTGAATTGATATAAATTGCACGTATGTGCTTACATATATTTATAACTGGTTATTTAATCCTAACTTTCTTCACATGTCCCATGTTCATATCGTATAGGGTAAAGACAAGGGTGTTGTCGATGGTCCTCCACCTATGCATGAGCATGATCCCGTACCCAAGCTTGAATCTCCACATATCCTTGCTATAGAGATAGGTACTCAACTTTAGTGCACAGTTGATGGGTTACAATTTCTCAATCAATTCAATTGAATCCAAGAGGTACGTGAATTTTTGAAACAATGATTATAGTATGTGTTTATTAATTTGAGTGTTTACATATAATGTCATCATAGAAAGGTCCAACTACAGGGGGTTGTCGATGTTGCATATGGGCACATGAGTGGTATGCAATAGTTCGACATCCTAATGAGGTCCCATCGACGATCCAAGATCTATCACACATACTTAGATACCATCTATGTAGACTCACATCTCATATACACAGTTTATTATTGACTCGACCAAGGTGACTTGATTCATCTAGTTAAAATTTGAAAATATTGTGAGATCATAAATTTTGTACAAAAATTTATCTAACTTGATTTTAAATTTTAATTCTAGTACGAAACAATGGACACTTTTTTATGAGTTATTATATGGGTGTCGATGCTCTTGTGGGTGATGGGAGGTTTGGTATAAGTAATGGTGGTGGTGATGATGGTCACAGGGGTTATGGGGGACCTGGTGCAGGGAAGAATGGTGGTGGCGGTGGTCATAGGTCTAGTGGTGCTACATGACTTAGATTTGCAGTGTTTTCTTCTAGCCTGGTTCTGATGTCACGTTTTTTTAATCCTAGTGCTTTGATTTGTACTAGATATGATTGTTATATATACGAAATTTTTTAAAAATAATTTATATGGACTTCATGATGAGTATCGATGTATTGATGAGTGGAATTTATGATAAATATTGATGATTGTTAATGCGTTTTATTAGTATCTCCTTAATATTGGTGTTTTTTGTGTTGTCTTCATGTAAGTGATGGTTTGCAACATTCTCTTGTCTAGGTTCTCTATGTATAACTTTGTTGATGTATTTTATTGCTATCTCCTTAATAATAGTGTTTTTTGTGTTCTCTTTGTCTAAGTGATTGTTTGCAAAGTTTTTAAAGAATTTTGTTCTAATATAATTTCACTAAAATATTAAAAAGTTATTTAAATTTCATTAAAGCAATCTCTTCTCCACATTTGTAGTGACATTTTGTCATGCATCTAAATTGAAAAATAAAAATTTAAACCAAACATCGCATAATAAGTATGTAACATTGAAATAAGGTTGATTGGATAAAAATAATAATGAGATAATGAAATGATAATGAAATATATTAAAGATGTCAATTGTTTAATGAGATGAATTTCATTGAGGTTACCATGTTAATGGTTTTGGAAATTCTAGGACTAAATGGTTAACCAAATCAAGTTTACGTGGTGCTAGATGCTAACTTCTCAATAAAGGTAAGGGTGCAACTGTATGTATCTTTTCATCTCGTGATCTTCTTGATTTATTATACAAAATGTGATAAGCCTAAGGGAACTTATATTTGGTGTTTTTCTCTTATGATTGGATTTTTCTCTTGGGTGCACTTGAGCATTTCTATTTTTCAACACACTTGTGTTTGGCTTTTGCATTCTCTCTTTAGCACACTAGAATTGTTTCTCTCAAATGTACTTGTGATGAGGGTTTTTCAAAATTTGTGTGAGATTTGGTTCAAATGATTCTCTTGTTGACCCTTGTAAGTCTCAACATGGTATCCAAGTTGGTTTGAACCTTACTCTCTCACTTCCTCCAGATATTCGAAAACTATTGGCTAGTAGCATCTTTAGTACAGTGCAAACCTAGGGTTTTTGTGGATCATCATTTCTAGGGTTTCTTTAGAGGTTCTAGAGATACAAACCCTTCCTCTAGTTATGTGAAAACTATTGGCTAGTGGCCTCTTTAGTACAATGCAAACCTAGGGTTTTGTGGATCAACTTTTCTAGGGTTTCTTTAGGGGTTCTAGAGATATAAACTATAATTTAGGTTTGCACCTTCCTTCTAAGGTGTTCTTTGGCATTTTCCCCCTTCTTTAAGGCGAACACTTCCATTCTTAGGGTTATCTGGTAGGGTTTGGTACCATTTGGATCTATAAAGGAAAATTTTCTGAAGTCTTCATTCCATAAGGAGCCTTCATCATATTGTTGTTGAACCTAAGGATTCAAAGTGGTTGTTTCCTTGTTTGAATGGGGTCAACTATCATTCTTGGGTGGATCAGATAACTAACCTACTTCGAAGAAAAGGTTTATGGTGTTGAAATATTGTAACTGCAAAGAGTACTCTATTTTATTATTGATGTATTATTCATTAGATCAATCCCCTTTTGTGGATTGATCATGTCGGGCATTGTAAATGATCAAATCCCCTTTTGCGGATTGGTCAAACCCTAATTGTAATATGCATAATGAGAACTCGACCCCCAGAATTAATTAAAGTGGTTATAACCACCTAGAAGGAGAAGTTGGCCCTGCCAGTGAAAAGACACGTCCTTTCAGCACCTGCCAGATTGTATAAATAAAGGAGGCTAGCACCTCATTTGTTCACTCACTCAGTTGTTCGTCAGAGTGCAAGTTGGAGCTGCAGTTGGAGAAGAAGGAAGAGAGAGAGAGGTGCATACTTGGGAGAGGACTTTTTGTAGTGTTTGGTTTATTCTCTTGGCATTGTATTGGCTATCTATATTAAGGAGGTTTTTGTTGGGTTTTCTCCCCCATGAGGGTTTCCTAGGATAAATGATGTGTCTCTTGTGATTGTGTATTTCTCAGTGATCCTATCTATGCTATGGTTATCTAATGAATTGAAAAGAAACCTAATAATAGCTTAAAATCTAACATGACATCAGAGCTAAGATGAAGAGAGCATCTTTCGCAAGAAGAAGAAAAAACATCAATTTTGTCATACATGAAATTTTGGGCTTTTTATTGAAGAAGAATTTCAGCCCAAGAGCCATCTAGAAAAGTGTGCCCTACCTCAAGGAACTCTTTGGCACCTTTAGCACACCTTTTCAATCGCTAGATCTCCCGAAAATTGAAACCCTACTTTTCACTAGTCCCAAAAAATTAGAAGTACCAGAAGTACCAAAAAACTAAAAGCACCAGTCCAGAAATCCGTTGGTCAAGTTTGAGGGGGTAAAATTTGGGTTTTCATAAATCTGACTACACCAACATACTCGCCTCAGCTCATCCCATCTATCCCCTGGATTAGAATTTCAAAACTTGAAGTTTGAAAAATTAGGGTTTCATCATAAAACCCTAAGTTGCAGTTGCAGTGGCAGTTCCATAATCAGTTGCAATATCAATTGAGGTATCAGCTGCAGTACCAATTGCAGTCACCCTTGAAGTTTTTAAGAGTTGGTAATTATTACCGTTGCTACCAGATGGTACCACTACCTGCAAATGTTATCAGAGGTATGTACTCACATATGTTTAAATTGTTAAGCTTTAAAGGGTATTTGTAGGAGAAGGGATCTCTTGCCATAGATCTAGAAGGATCTCAAGATCCAACACATTCAAAGGAATAATGCAACCCAAGTTTGATTATTTTGATATGCATCTATTTGTTATGACACTATTTTGATCTAGGTTGCATGTTGAAGCTATGACCATCATACTAACCTTTGGTCAAAATTAAATTCAAGGTATTAGAGGGATTAAAGTTGAGATCATAGAGTTTAATCTCTAACCCAACCTTCTGTCAAGATAGCATATTGTCTTAGTACAAGAAGACAGGTTGAAGAAAGCACTCGTCATCTTGAGTGAAGAAGACTTGGAAGAAAAGAAGCACACTCATTCTTCAGGACAAGGCTCCAGGTTCCAGGTTTGATTAATTAAGTTGATAAGATTCAAAGTTGCAGATGACAAGTTGATAACTACCCCCTTACAAGTAAACACCATAGTTGAGATAGCAGTCTCTGAAAAGTATTATACTTGGTAGCATGTGAGCATATTGAGATAAATACTTAATGTAATCATTTGCCTGATACAACTAACATCTCCTCTAGGAGAAATTTCTTGTGTTAGTTCCAGGTTGCCATGGAGGAATGTTTGATCACAACACTATAAGAGTGTTGACCTCATTTCGTATTGTATTTCTTACTTTTGATCTTTGCTTCAAACAGGTCATAAGTGATAGCTCTAAAGGAGCCATTGTGATGATTATTCATGCTATTGTTTTGTCTACTATTATCAAAAGAGTATTATTCTTGCGTGTTGTTTTGTTGACCTTGTTTCAGGTCACAGGTGATAACCCTGAGAAAGCTATAGTGAAGGTTGTTGAAGGGAACATATTATATGAGACATGAAGCAGACTATGTACATGACCATATACACTCATGTACCAAAGAAGATGAAGAAGAAGCTATCTTTTGAGATTCAGAGT
>SNQJ01S0016621.1:0-12412 GCA_010110895.2 Picea sitchensis
AAAAGCATTTTCATTTTGAAAATATTGGAAATCAATTGTTGAAATAGAACAAATAGAGAATTGTCATTGTTACATGATTCGTTGAAGATTGCATTTTAAAGAAGATTGCATATCGTAGTTCAAGATTGTTCTGAAAAAATTCTCTTTCCCTCCTGTACATAAGATTCATCGAACATAAATTGATATCTTTCATTCCTATATATGCATTGTTGGGTCAGGGTCTCACACAACATCGGTTTCATCTCCGTTTCCTTTGAGTAACAACAACCCTTAATAATATTACACAATTTTCAAATTTAACTAGTAACTCTTTTCTAGGACTCTATTACACCAATAATTAGCTAGGCTAGAGCTTTGGAATAGGCAGAGAGATACACTCTCCAAAGCACAGAACACACAATAGCATCTTGTGTTAAGGAGTGTCAAATTCCATTTACAACATTTTGTCCTGGGAAGCCCTTCTCACACAAGGGTCAAACCTGAGGTTGCATTGATATTAACAGAGTTACTCACCCTGCTTTGTTGATACCGATGTAGAGATTGCATGTATTACAGGGGTCACTTGGAGGTATACCCACAATGATGAGTGGAAGCCTCTCAAGTTGATTTCGGGCTAGATGCCCTGCCCTTGCATGTGGATCGGACTGTCGACTGTCCCCCCAGGCTTTATTGTTGTTGGTGGTAACCTTAGTGGCCTATCTTCTTAGGGTCTTACACAAGGTGACTGTGAAGGGGCAAGTCTTCACGGTACCTGGAATCGACGTTGGCCAAACTCACTTGGGCTCCTTGGAGGGTATACCCACGATTATGTGTGGGAGCTTGCACCAGGGTGTAATTCCATTAAGCAGGTCGTCAACGTAACTTTTCCACCCTAGCCCAACCCCTTCTCATCTCATTGTTGCGACGTTGGATTTCATCACCAACTAGTGACTTCAGAATTAGAAGGTCTTGTTTTCTTGGTATTGTTTCCTAGGTTTTGTTTACTAGCGCATGCTGTTTTTTCACCCAAGTTGACCATAGGGTTCTCTTCGCCATTTTTTTAATTCGTTCACCATTGACCCTCCACGTCATTCACGTAGAATGCAGCGTTTACCTCCATAAAATCTGGAAGGATCTCAACCCTTGCCTACCAACCCACCAGAGGGCTCTACTCAATAGAGTGAAGTCCAAGATGTCACCACTCCATAGCTAGAGAGAACTGACTCTCTAGAACAATTCCAAATTTCCAATTCTCGGGAGGACTTTCGACTTCACCCCACCTCGGAGAGACGTATTATGCGACTGACCCCTTCTGGAGAACTAGTCGTTCAGTCTTTCGGCTCACCAACTAGACCATTTCCAGGACCCGAGGGTCAAGATCCTTTTTAGGCCATTAGTGTTTTTAGATAGGATCTCTTTGGCTCTGGAGCAGGCGTTGATATAACTGTCGATCTTGAGTTCCTCGAAACCTCTGACCCAGACGCAGTACCTTTTACTACTACATATTATTTTCCTCGAACAGACACTCCGCGAGCCAACCACATCTTGACCCTCCCTTTACAAATGGTCCATTCCACAGATACTATGATTATTCACACCGGGATTACCACGGCTAGTCAAGCCCCCGTTGGCACACCGCTTTCGCCCAGTGTCACTCCGACACTTCCACCGGGATACCGTGCGTTGAATGCTTCTATTTCCACTCCTATGCAAACCCCATCCAGAACTCCTGGTGGTCCCTCTTATTTTGGGCACTCTCCTCCCAGTTTCATTCCGACACTTCCTCAACCCCCTTTCGGAGGACCTTTTCCATCCTCTATCAGTGGCACCAATCCTAGTGGCACCATTCCGTCATTCACACCAAATTACCAGATTCCTGTTGGTGGACAATTCCACCAAGGAGGTTTGACTCAACCCCCCCTTGTAGGGAAAATTCCTATTGGAACACAAATCCCAATTGGAACACAACCCCAAATTGGAACTCAACCCCCGATTGGAGGACAACCCCCACCGACCCCACCCTATGAACAAAACATACCTCCATCCTTGGCCCAGTATTGGAACCATCTGATACAACATAATCCTCAATCGACTGGGGGGAAACAACCTCTAGCTACATCCATTATACCCCCTAGTATCTGCCAACCGTATCCAAGTACGTCCAATCCTATTTGGGGCTTGAATTCTCAAACTCACGTCCTTGTTCAAGGATACAATCCCATGAGCTACTTTCCTCCACAACAACCACCGAATCTGGCTGGGTCTTCACATTATATGCAGACTACTTATGGTCCCACTGGTTTTCCAACGTGACTCCCTCCCCAAATCCACCAGTACCCGCATGTGAATAGACAATTACCCTTCTTGGCCACTTTGGACCTCCCAGATCTATCAAGGATTTTAAACGATTCAATCCGTCACTCTCCCCATTGGCCCGCTATACCAACCCATATGACATCCCTAAATTCAATGGCAAAGCGGGAGAGGACCCGAACAATCACGTGATGACTTTTCACCTTTGTTGCTCATCCAACTCCTTGATGGATGACTCTATATGTTTACATGTTTTTCAACAAACTCTCATAGGTTCTGCCGCAAAGTGGTATATAGAATTACCACGAGGTTTCTTCGCCGACTTCAACACCCTAGCTATGGATTTCCTCACCCACTACCAGTTACCGATCTGTTATGAAATGGGGATTGAGATTTTGAGTTCTTTTAAACAAAACAAAGCCACTCATATATCTGATCACATTCATGAGTGGTGACGGAGACGACGTCTCATCAAAATCGAACTTCCCGATCAGTTGCTGGCCGAGTGGTTCACCAAATCATTCGTGAACAACATCAGTTGTGACATTTCCATGGGTGGAGTTGTCACGAAAGAACATGCCATAAGTCATACTCAATACATTGACCTCGTTTACTCACAAACGAGTACTCTTTACGACTTACTCCCTGATGCACCTCGTCCTTCCACTTCCACCACTTCAAATACTCCAGCTACTTCTCATGTAGCCGACGGTGTGATTGGAACTTTCCATGCCCAACCAAATTCCACCTCAAGCAACAACCCCAAACCCGCTTCTTCTAATATTCAAAATGCTTCGTCTCCTACCCCTCCCACCGGAAAGACTTTTGAGGTAAATGCGATTCAATCTACCACAGTCGGTAAAAAAAAATCTAGAAAGGGAAAGGGTAAAAATAAGGAGGACAAAAATACTTCACAAGCAAAGAAAACCAAAACTCCACCTGTTGATGATAGGGATAAGCGCAAACCTCGATACCCTTGTCTTATCTGTGGTGATGATCACTACACGAAGGATTGTCCAAGACGCGCCGAGGTTACTAAGTTCCTTCAAGGGGCCCCAAAACCACCCACTCTGGCCGTTTTGTCCCAACCCTTCCCCTCTCAACAATAGGCCCAATTGGTCATTCATGACCAACCTTCCCCTTCCACTATGTCCTATGTATTAATGTGTACTAGTGATTCAAAGAAGAATGGCATTGCACTCACCACTTAAGCCAAAGATTATTCTCCCTCTAAAGAGAAGGTTGATGATATACCTTCTTCATTGGTCCAACCATATCCCACGACTCCACCTACCAACAATCCTCTTCATCTTGAACGACTGAGCCTCGACACAGTTCTTCACCCTCATCCAAAGGGCGTCGTTCAAAAATCGACTTTCAATCCTCATGCTCGTGCTGCCCAAAACTACAACATTGTTGAAGATTTGGCCCAAGAACCTTCCACGATGTCAACCCTTGAAGTCCTTCAAAGTTGTCCCACACAACGGAAGGCGCTGTTGAAAGCTATCGGTGGAATCGACCCTACGAACACGAATTTAATAATTTTTGACTTGGAAGATCACATTCCAAGGTTACCCTCTCAACTCACATTCTAAATCCAAGTGATTGTCTCTGACAAAAACATTTGTAGAACCGTTATCGACGAGGGTGCCTTGACGTGTGTCATGTCTGTTACCTACTGGAAAGCCATCGAATCTCCCTCTTTGACCGAATCCCATAACACACTCAAAGCATTCAATGGCTCCGGTTTTAAGCCTTACGGTGTCCTTCCTTTGTTGCCAATCACACTAGAAGGCAAAACGGTCCAAGTCGAAGTGGAAGTCTTTGACGGTCCTCTCGATTACAATCTTCTGCTTGGCTGTAGCTGGATCTATTCCATGTGCACAGTTGTGTCGACTCTTTTTCATGTTGTACATTTCCCACATCAAGGAAAGGTAATCACCATCGATCAATTAGCCTTCTTTAACTCGGATACACGTACTAGCAACATACCGTTCATCGCCAAAACCCCACCGGGTTACGAGAACGTTGGTGTCAGTCTTCTCAAAGACTCTTCGTTAATGGGTACCTTCCCCATTCCACCACCCGATGTTCCACACTCGTCTGTCGCTTCAATCAACATGATCTCCACCTCGATTCACAGAACCCCTGCATCTAACGACCCATGGATGGTACCCAACCCCAACGATCATCTTCGTTATGACGACGAAATGCCTTTAAGTCTAGTCGAATCTGCCTATCAGGCCATTCAATCGGCAACCCCTTATACCCCCTCTCTTGGTGATTTATCTCCAGATCCTTTCTACGTCATTTTTCCCATAGACGAGATGATTATGTCTATCATGGAAGACACCCCTTGGAATGATGGACATCACCATTCCATCCTCTTCCTGGAACACCACACCATTGAGAGATACCAACGGATTTCGACCCCGTCGACCGTTGTCGTCATTTAAACCATTCCTGAGTCCACACACGATGTGTTTTCTGAAGGAAACTTAAGAAATATCTCACCCACTATTCCCCTCGACATATCCATCAAACCTGGAATTGTCGAAAATGTGCATATCGGAGCTTCGTGTTCCCCTGATGAAATCGTCACCTACAAGTCACTTTTCAAAGAATTTCGTGACGTCTTTGCCTGGAGATATGAAGAAATGCCGGGTATCGACCCTGAAATTGTGATACATGAGATTAAGACATACCTAGATGCTAAACCCATTTGACAACGCCTTCATCCAACTCACCCACGTAAAGCGGCTGCTATTAAGCTTGAAGTCGAGAAACTTCTCAATGTCGGCTTTATTTACCCGGTGGCCCTCACTGACTGGGTTTCCAATCTTGTCCCGGTCGATAAGAAACAAGGCACAATCCGTGTATGCATTGATTATAGGGATATTAACAAAGCTTGTCCTAAAGACAACTTTCCTACCCCCTTCGTCGATCAGATTGTTGACGATTGCGCTGGAAGAGAAATCTTCTCTCTGATGGATGGTTTCTCTAGATATAATCAAATCAATATTGTTCCCGAGGATCAACACAAAACCGCTTTCATTTGTCCTTGGGGCACTTTAGCCTATCAGAAACTTCCTTTCGGTCTAAAGAACACTGGTGCAACTTTTCAACGCGCTATGTCTTATGCCTTCCATGATATCAAGCACATCATGCAGCCATATCTTGATGACTTACCCTCTCATTCCATGCACCGGGTCGATCATCCAATCCACCTCCGAGCCATTTCCCTCCACTGTCGGTTTTACCATATATGCTTGAATCCTCACAAATACATTTTCTGTGTAGAATCCAACCAACTTCTAGGCTTTAATGTTTCATGTCAAGGGATCAGGGTGGATCCTTTAAAGGTCGAGGTGATTCTCAATCTCCCTCCTCCTTCTACACTTCGCCAGTTACAAAGTTTGCAAGGGAAAGCAAACTTTCTTCATCGTTTCATCCTGAACTACACCGAGATAACTCTTGCATTTACGTGACTACTCAAAAAGGGGTCTGAATTCGTATGGGATACCATCACAAACAAAGCCTTTGAATCTTTGAAACTGTCCCTGACACGTGCTTCGCTTCTCTTCTCCCCCGATTACAGTCACGATTATTTCCTCTACCTCGCAGCCTCAGATTACACCATCACTATGGTTCTCGTCCAAGAAGATGATTCTCATGACGAACATGTTATCTATTACTTGAGTTGAAGTCTAACGCCTACCAAAACCAAGTATTTACATGTCAAAAAACTTGCCTTGGAAGTCGTCCAAGCAGTTCAATGTTTCTGGCACTATATCCTCTCTCGCAAGACTATGGTAATTTCTAACTGCAACCCTATGCAACACATTCTCACACGTCAATTGCTAGGGGGAAAATACTCCAAATGGATCATGATACTCCAGGAGTTTGAATTGGAATTCGAATGAGCTAAGTCCAAGAAGTCCTTAGTGTTTGCCGAGTTGATATGCGACTTTCCCTACTTTGAAACAGAAAATGTAGCAGCCGATTCATTACCTGATGAATCCCTTTTCCTAATTAGTTTTGATGATCTTTGGTATGGTGATATCATCATATATCTCCAAACCCAGACTTTCCAACCCAATTTTTCCAGTACCAACCGACGTTGAATACGCTACCAAACCCGTCAATATATTATCCTCAGGGATACTCTTTATCGTCGTGGGATTGACTCAGTTTTTCGACGTTGCCTCACGTTTGATGAAGCCGAGAAAGCCTTAAATGACTTCCATTCTGGAGCTTGTGGTGGTCATATGTCTGGGTATGCTACTATCCAGAAGATCTTACGAGCAGAGTATTTTTGGCCTTCTTTATTTAACGATTGCATAATCGTCGTCCAAAAATGCCACGCTTGCCAGACCTATAATCATAAAATACAATCACATCCTACTCCTCTTCAACTTATGGTCTCCGTTGGTCCCTTTGTGAAATGGGGTATCGATTTCATGACATGTCACCCCCACTTGGCCGGGGGGCATGGATACATTATTGTAGCCGTAGATTATTTTACGAAATGGGCCGAGGCGATGCTGGCATTTGACAATACTGGAAAGACCACAACATTATTCATTTTCAATCACATCATAGCTCGTTTTGGTGTTCCTCAGGCTATTGTCACCGATCACGGTAGCCACTTTAGAAACTTCATGATGTCCGAACTCACTGAAAAGTTGGGTCTTTGCCATGAAAACTCAACGCCCTATTACCCACAAGCCAACGACCAAGTCGAAGCAATTAATACATTTCTCATAACCATGCTTTGACGAATGATAGGGATTCACAAAACAAGTTGGCACACAATGTTGTTTTCAACATTGTGGGCTTACTGGACGTCCGTTAAGTCCACTACTAGGTTTACACCTTTCCGGTTAGTCTATGGTCTAGAAGCCATCCTTCCGATTGAATGTGATATACCCTTCTTAAAACTAGCCGTCGAACTCCTACCAAACACTTCTGCAGAGGAAGAACGTCTATTGTATCTTATGCGATTAGACGAAACTCGATGCAATTCTACCCTAGTCATAGAAGCCTAGAAGAAACGTGTCAAGGTCCAATACGACAAACATGTCAAGCCTTGCGTTTTCTCCGAAGGAGATCTAGTTCTCCTCTACGAACAAGATCGAGATATGCTAGGAGATGGAAAATTCGAAGCCATGTGGCGAGGTCCTTATATCGTTAGACAAGTTTTGGATTAAGGAGCTTACGAGTTAGTAGATTATGATGGTATCCCTTTGAGTGAACCTAGAAATGGGTTGTACTTAAAGAAGTACTATGCATAATATCACTTGTGGACGAGTACTTGTATTTTATTGTATCATACTTTTTGTGTGTTACTGTAGTATGCTTTTTTTGTTATCTGGTCTTTTCCCTTACGTTATGTTGTGTTTGGTTTCCATATGTTGGATTCTTCTCTACCCCACATTGGCTTCGCTGATGGCGCTAGAAGTAGTACTCAGAACTTTGCTTTGGTTGCGTGGGCAATTTACGCCCCTACAAACGAACTTATCACTCTACGAGGTGTGTGCCTCGGTCGTGCGACCAACAATATTGCAGAGTATAGCGCTGTTATCGAATTGTTGGTTGATGCTATCTCACTCGGTATCCGTCACTTGGTTGTGCGACTCGATTCACAGCTTGTAGTACTATAGTTAAGTAATGTCTATGTTATTTGAAGTCCTACTTTGTTACGGGTATATTTGTGAATTCGCCTCTTGGAACGTTATTTTGATTATATTGAGTATCAACATATTCCTAGATGTATAAATACATTAACTGATGCATTAGCTAACTATGTATTAGACATACATTTGGGTCATTTATAAATCAATCACATCACAAGTATCACACAACACAAGACAAGCCAGTAGAAGCCGTATGTATATATAACGATCAAAAAGTTTTTTACAAAAAAGTTCTATCCAAGGACCCAAATTTCAAAATATGAAGCTCATAGCTTCTACAAAGTAACGTCATGGATGATGTTCACGGTAACACACGACTGCCCAGGCAACCCTACGAAGCAATCGATCAATAGACTCTGACACCCCCATCGTATGACGCTGATAACGTCGCGGGACCTCTCCAAGAGGCATGTCTGGAATGTCTGCAGTCAAACCCTCTAGGTTTTGTTCCACTGCCTCATAATCTTTAGCGTCCCATCGTGGCACTGGAGCCACCTCTCCTTGTCACTGAATAGTAGAAGTACTCGGAGGTCAATAAGGCCCCATGTTTGTGTCATCAAAAAATATTTTTTGTAATTAGACCTTAGACGAACATAAAAACATTTGCATATGATAAAATTCACAAAAAAATTTAAAAAGTAAAAAATGTGTACTTCTTACCTAGATCTCCCCATTGAGCGCCCTCGGGCAGGGCCAAGTATGGATCCCCTCAGAAGTCCAACTTGGCATAGGCATAATCATCGACCATCAACATCTATGGTCGCAACCAGTCAAAGAAGGAATCATTGTATTTGATGATTGGTCCAGCTACATGTCGGGCCATGAGGATACACCACCTCAGCATCCTCGGATCCTCTGGAGCCGATAAAACCCACTCAAACTGCAACCTCAGCAAGTGAACCCTCTCAAGAAAGAAGGAAACCAACAATGACCCATACCCAAATTACTTCAGGTCGCCTCTCCTGCATTTAGTCAACTACCTCTTCACGCTACGAAGGACTGCGTCTAACCAGTTAAAGACCCGAGGCTCAATACACTCTATGTCATACTGAAATTAGCTCTGGAGAGCCATGTGTGGAGCAATGCTCCCAGCCATACGAGAAATGGTGAACAAAATAGTGTGAAGGGTCAAATACTGGACCCCCCAAATGGCCACTTTTACTTTGCATCTTTCTACCTCTGGAACACAGTACTGATGGCAATATTCACTCATAGGCAGCCCACCACCTCGGCTACCAGTCAAGCTAGCATGGTACCCATGCCATGAAAGTCCTGTTAAGAAATAAACGTCCTCTATATCCAAGGACAATGTGTGGATCCCTACGTGGAATACTTGTTGGTCCACGTCCCACATATGAACGAGATACTCCAACAGCTTGACTTGGGCCCTCATACTCGAGATTCGAAAGAATTTCAGGAGACCACAGTCTTGTAAAGCGGCAAGGGTGCCCGAGTTATTCCCAAAAATAGCATCATCTTCTTCATTCTCTCTTTCACACCATTCCAGAACCATGGTGACAGCCAAATTCCTGCACAAGAACCATAAGAGGAAGGTCAACAACTCTCTTCAAGCCTTGGTACTTTTTTCATTGAGAAAACATTAAAGAAATTTTTCATTTTGCGGTTCTCGCAGGTGCCCCTTTGGCATAGTGTGAGGTTCTCGCAGGTGCCTTTGGGGCCACCTATGAGAATCATGCATTCTCGCAGGTCCCGTGTGGCTAGCCTGCGAGAATGCCTGAGTGCAAATTTTACCCCTAAAACAAGCTCAAAAACTTGAAATTTACCAATGAAAACAAAAAATTGAACCATGAAAAGATAGAAGACAAGGAGCTTACCTCACTGTCGGAGATGGTTCGCCAAATGGTTGTTCGTACCTTCCACAATCGAGCACAGAAATTCAAGGGCAAAAGAGGGGTTTGTGGCTAAAATCTTGGCAAAGTTACAATGACTATGGTAAAAGAACTTTTACCCACTTATATTTACTTTTTCACCATTTTTGTTGGTTTTTATAATTATTTCATTTATCAAACCTAATGCCTAATACCCCTATGAGTGCGAATTTTTGCAGAATTGACGACTTCGACGTCCATATGCAGGGATACAAATATTTTCTCTTTTTCATCGCATGTTTGAATTGTTTTTTATGTTTTTTTTGCACAAAACCTCGATCTTGGTCTTTGTCCATTCTCACGCTCAAAAATCCATGAGAACGTAATTGAGCACACTTTTATCACTTTTTCAGGATCAACAAGGTTATATGAAAAAGGAACCCCCTGGAGTCCTCTTTAAGCTCTTTTCAGACTCTCTAAACATGAAAAGATTGCCGAGTGATCTTGCTATTTTCACGCTCGTTAAAGTATTTGAAGAAAGTGTCTGTTGGGTGGTGATTTATCTCTTTTTCGGTCTCATCAGACTATTTTACGAAAAAGGAACTGAGAGAGTTCTCTTTTGAGTGTTTTTCCAGAATCTATAATCATGAAAAACCTTCGAGTTTTCTATCTTTGGACTTGTTAAAAAAACATAGAAAGACCCATCATGGGACCGAACCACTCCTTCCTAGGGTTCGTTAAACATACTCCGAGGGACTCATCCGAAGGATGAGCTTACATCCACAAGCATATGTTATCCTCCTCAAGCTTGCGTAAAAATAAAGAGGTACTCGCCAGAAATGGTGGGGGAAAATTTGGGAAAGGGATATGTTTTTGTATTCATATTATTGGCAGTAAGTGTCGCTCTTGAAAATGACACCCCCCTATTCATTATCTGAAACCGGTTTGGGAAATCCATTTGTCTCTCATTCGACTTGCTATAAGGTCATATCCTGAGTCATCTCTGAGTTAGTGCTGCCAAATCATTGGTCGTGTCATTCATATGTTCAAGAGAAGTTCATTTGAAACCTCTATTGAGTCGGCCATCTGTAGTTGTCCATTCTCTCTGTGTCGGCCTTCCCTGTGTCCAGTTCAACCTATATCATTCTTTTTTTCACCTTCAAAGTCTGTTACTCATTTCGTGTCATTGATGGGGGATACATCAATTCCCTCCTGTGACGAGTTTTGTTCCATTGACTCCAACTTATTATCCGGAAACAAGACTTAGAAATTATTTGGTACCTTGGAACTTACATGCCTCAATGGAAGGTTTCCTCGCTTTCGACAGTGGGTTTTCATCATTGACCCCTGATCAGGAAATTCCATTGAATGTTCGACCTCAACTCATTTATTCACATTCGGTGGATTGTACTAGTGTACCTTGGGAATCATTGACATTAATGGCGATTTCCCTCGCACTTGTTAACGGTTTCATCAATGACTGGTAATCAAGTGGTTTCTACCATGTTCGACTTCATCACATGTAATCAAATGCTTAGATTCATACTTTCAGGTGACGGGATTGAAGACCCTGGGTCTCATCTCTTTGATCTAGGCTGCGATGGAATATGTATAATTTGCTGACACATAGATCCACTTTGCATGTCTCATGCTTATGTCGTCTTGATTTTAATTTTCTTGCATGGATCCACAGTGTATTCTTGGTGGCTATGCGATATTTTGACGACATGGATCCACGGTGTATGATTGGTGGCCATGACCTATGTTTATGATGTCATCTGTCTGTGATTTGAGTATTGGAATGCCTACCTCAGAACTAGTATGATATTCTGCATATGCTTGGTTGTTTGCGGGTTTCCGATTAGGTGCACTCCTATTTTCTGACACACACACGCAGTTTACAAAGTATTTTGGCTGTCACTGATTCCGGCCTCATACTTTGGGGGGCATTCTGTTACACATGATTTTGGTCATCTTGGTGATGTATTAACAATAGTGTACTTAGACTCCCAACAAGAAATTTCTCCTGAGAAAAGTTGCATTTATCTCCTTCCAGAAAACATATTTTCAAAGTGAGTTCGCAGGCTGCATATGGCCTAGGGTGCGAGAATGACCCATTATCACAGGCCACCTTCATCTAGGGTGTGAACTTCTTCTAGGTTTCTCTATACATAGGGTGAGAACTTGTTTTTAAGCTTGGAAAAGAGAAGAAGTCTCGAGGGTTCTAGAAGGGAATCTTCTAGAAAATGAGTTGGCATTCGTATGGTTGTCATTTTACTAGCTTCTATGATTTGGTGGGATCATTCTCATCCATGTAACCATATCACCCTCTCCTACATATTGAAAGGATTCTCATGGAAAAGGTTAAGCAAGATTAATTGAAGAATTGGTGAAGGAATTGTGTGAAGAACCCTGCTTGAACAGAAGCTTGGAGACCCTAGTAGGTCTATCAAGAGGAATTGGATTTTCTTCATGCAAGTACAGAGAAAGTGTGCGTGTTGGAACCAGGAGTCACCGAAGGGAAGCTTGCAACATCAAGGCGATCAGGTTGTATCTTCTACTTTCAATTAATATGATACAACGACATGTCCCTTT
>SNQJ01S0016621.1:20564-55139 GCA_010110895.2 Picea sitchensis
AGGATATTTAGACACTTAGGAATTAGTAAGATCTACTTGGTCTATTGTGTCGTTAGGTAAAAGTGTGTTTTCTAGTGTGTTTCTTTAGTATGCATTAGTATGAATTTGTAGTTAGGAAATCCAATGGTCACGATATGTTCCTGACATAGAGTGATCCGACGGTTCATACTCTCCTCAATATTAACGGCCATTGATCCATGGCTTAGCACCCGATTGGTACATGATCTCTATTTAAAGAGCATGGAGGGTCATTTGTCGATGATCGATTGTGAGAAAATCTCTTGTAAAATCTCTCTGTAATCTTTTTCTTTGCATTATTAAACTGCTTCAAGTGGTCGCGTTGGTTGGGGTCGTGGATGTTTCCCTGTAGGGGTTTTACCACATGAAAACATCGGTGTGTTGATCTTTGATTTGTTTATGTGAGTGGTTACTGAAGGTGTTCATCCTCTGTTGGAATACCTGTGTTGTCGAACAAAACCTTGTTTACACACTATATTTCCCAACAATATTCCAAAAGGTGTACCAACAATGCATTTCTTGATATTTAATGATATTTGGCATTGCTTGCATCTTTCCAACATTAGTCTTAACACTTCTACATGGTCCTTTAAAAGACTATATACAGTCCAATCATCTAGATATACTTCTAGAAGCTGATGTATGAATTCCTTAAAAGCATCTATGACTACTCTTGAAAAACTGGTTGGTGTATTCTTCTGTCCAAATGGCATGACTCTATATTGGTAGGATCCCCATTCTGTAGAAAAATTAGTCTTATACATGTCCTTTGGAGCTATTTTGATCTGATGGTAACCTGAGAATCCATCTATGAATGAATATGCTTCCTGGCCTCCCACATTCTCTAAACCTCATCTATAAAAGGGGTAGGGAAAGGGTCATGTAATCAAGCATCATTAATTTTCCTCATATATACACAAATCCTTATTCCCCCTTGCTTATTTTCTTGGACTACCATAGAACTGATCCATTCACATTCCTCAATTGGTTCTATAATGCCAACTTCCAACATTCTATCAATTTTAGCTTTTACTTTCTTCTTATACACTAGATTCAGTATGTAAGGTCTCTGCCTGACAGGTCTAGCCTTAGGTTTTTGAGGTATTTTAATCTCACCTAGATCTCCTGCTATGCCTTTCATCTCTGTAAATGTTGTTGGGAATAGGCCTTTGTATTCACACAGTAACTCTATTATTCTTTCTACGGTTATCTCAACCCAATAGTCTCTAATACTCACCATTTTAGGATTGTCATTCGTCCCAATGTTGAATTTCTTAACTTTGATTGGTGCAACAAATGCTTCTGACTCCATAGATGGACCTTCCACCTCTTTTTCTCTGTTAATCTCTGTGATCTGAATGTTGTGGGGATAATCTTCATCTGGTGTGTATTCTTCCACATGATAGTATGAGAGTAACCCTTTGACTTTATGTATGTTCTGTTGTTGACATTATGTCATGATTTCAACCTTTGTTTCATCAATCAATATCATTCCCCATATTAGCTTCAGCGTTGAATCAATGTTGGGGTTCTCATGTTCAAATGAGAAATTCACTACAAAATTCGGTTGTAATCTTGTCCATTATGTAGTGCATCTACACATCTCTTGATCTATATACCAGTTCCCCAGAATTCCTTCCAATGTATGGATAAAGTGATTAGGCCATTCCTTTGGTGGTGTCATCCTCCATTATGTCTTACACTTCTCCAAGTGTTCCACTGGTGTTCCATGTCCATCATACCTCTACATTTTATTGCTCCCCTGTTCTGTGTCAAATATAATGCACAGTAGTCGTTTACATTGATACTAGCCCTAAATTGTTTCTTTGTGCACACCCCACCATCTTGCAGGTGTTTCCTTGAGTGCAATATCTAGGGATAAGAGTCTCCTATTTTCTAAAAATTCGGCTTCATATTTTGTCAAGAATTCATCTAAGTCATTTACCCCATGAAAGTTGGGAGGTTCTATTATCTCTGTACCAACCCATCTTAGTGCGATATCTATTCTTGCACACCTCCTTATGGAAACTTCATGTAACCATTGTTTCCAATTATCCAAACCTGCGTTTGAGTCGGAAGCACATGATGTAATTATTCTCCAACTGAGTACCCCATCTACAGTTGGGTGACATAATCCTCTTGTTTCGTGGTGGTTATGTACAACTAGTTTATTTCCTCCAGATCCAAACAAGTGGCCTCTACAAAACTTTCTCCTTCTGAAGGATCCAATGGTGCAATGACTCTATATTCACTTGATTCAAAATTTATTTTTCTTGTCTTCAGGTTGATTATATCCTAGGTATCAAATTTCCAATCCAGTCCAAGTTATGTTGGGTAAGTTGTCGTTCCATCCATTATCTCTATCCCTTCAAAATATACCACTCCATCCAAATCTATTGTCACACCCCTTTAATTCTTCCAATAGGTGACACTCTGTGGTTATTTACTAGTTTCAATTGGACAGGTGAATATCCTAAGGTAGGTTCCCCCATAAACTACCACATCTTCTTAGGTAAGACATTTAATTCAGAGCTTAAATCCAATATAAAATCACCCATATTGAAATCCCCAATGTTGGCATTTAGTATGAATTCTCTTCTTTTCCTTCCTCTTGTATGGAGATGATTGACTATTTTTTGTTCTAACTTCCCTTCCACCTCTTTATTACACCTTTCTAGCATATCTTGTAAGACCTTAACATATGATGGGTCATTTAATAACTTAACATAGGATTGCAGAAAAGTATTTATGGTACTTACTTGCTATAGAGGTTTTTCTTTATTGGTATGGTCCATTGAGAATGGAATCCCATATATTGGTGGGTTTTGAGGTTGTTTCACGACTGATGTACATGCAACATTCTTCTTGAGACACTCATGTCTAGCTTCCTTAAATGTTTCCTTTTCTTTCCATGCGTCAAACTACTTATGTGGCTCAGTGTTATTACTAACCCATTGGTGTTGATATGGATCGCATGATACTGCATCAGTTCTCGTCTTGGCTCCTCCTCGAGTGACTATATTGATGATTCTCCCATCATCCCTAGATTCTGTAGAAATCCATTGGACTTTCTGGTTGTTTTGGTTTCTTTTTTCCTGGATATTCCCCAAGAGTGTTGGAAAATCTTTTGTGTCATTATTTGTTGCATGACAATACATACATGTCGTTGGTGGGAGTGGAAAATCCCTTACATAATGTCCTAGTTGTTGGAAGTTGGGGCACACTATTATCCCTCTACCTCATCCAAATCATCCTCTACCTCATCCTCCACCTCTATATCCACCTCGATATCTGTGTGTTTCATTGCATTGAGGTACTTGGTTATACTGTGTGGGATTATATTGTCGTTGCACATTATTATATTGTGGTTGCGCATTGTTGTATTGATGTCATGCATTGTTGTATGGTGGTGGTATTTGTATGAATTGAGGTGCATCTTGTCATTTCATCATTTCTACCTACACCCTATAAGTATTTTAAGTTCTTTCTCTCATCAGCTCCATCGTTCTACAATCCTTATCATCATGACCCAGAGATTTGAAAAAATTGCAATATGAACTTTTTGGTATTGTCTTATATTTCTACATCATTGGACAATGATATGGATCATGCCCATGTGTCTTACAAATATCACACCATGGTCCTCGTGTTGGAAATGGTTTTGGTACCCTTGTCGCCATATACTGTGTGAAAGTTGGACATTCATTCTTATGGTGTCCTTTTGTCCTACATATGGTACACCAAACAATTTCTCTTTTCTATTTACCCTTATTCTGGTTAAGTTGAAATGTTAGATTCTTCAAATCCTCCTTCATCTCTTATATTGTTGGATTTTTTGGTTGATATTGGTTCTCTTCCAGTTGTAAGGCTTCTTGTAGAGCCTTTGTCTGAGTTTGGAACTTATGTTGTCTTAATGGGTATTTCAAATGTGGTAATAGGGAGTTCACAAATAAGTTCCTATATTTCGCATATTTCAACTTACCCTTCAGTCATTTGAACCACTGATCAATCTCCCAAACAGACTCGCCCGATTTCTGCCTGATTTCAATCATTTCATTCATGTACTGTTATTCTGAGTTGGGCTTCTGAAATTCGTTTACCAGTAGCTTTTTCATGTCTGCAATAGTATTTTGTATTCCCTATGGAATGTTTACATCTAGGCTCATATACCAGTCCAGTGTGCGGTCTCTTAGTGTGATCGCTAACTGTGTGAGCTTTGTATCCTCATCTGTGATCTGATTTTCTTCCTAGATCTTCTCACAGATGGATAAGTGTTTTTCAGGGCCCTTTGATGCCTCTCCCTGAAATTCTGGTAATCTAATCGTGGGATCATGTCCTTCCATTTTGAAATGTGTTGAACTACTACCTCTGTGCGGTGTAGATAATTGATTGTTACTTCCTAAAATAAACCCTCCAGTTGATGCTCCTTGATTAGGTGTGTGTCATGTTTTTTTCTTCCACTAAAATTCAGTTGTCTAAACACCGGTGTTCTTTCTAGTGTATTAGTCATACATGGGGTTGTAGGTTCCACACTGATGGTGATCTATATTAGATTTCATCCTTCTGTACCTGACCTTGGACCTCCTATTTTCCTTTCATATGTTGCAAGTAGGATTTCCTCAATCTTCTCCATAACCCAGAGATCCTCTACATCTTCTTCATCGCTTTCCAAGCCCTCTCTATTAGTTATGGATCTCTTCTTATTATTCATTTTATATTGGTAGGGTACTCCACTGCACATATTTCCAAAATTTACCATTATCTTCTTTATATATTCTTCTTCCATCGTGATTGGGTCCATGGCCTCCTTCTTCTTTCATTTACCCATCTCCTTTTCCATATCTCAACCTCATGTCAGTGCTTTCCCCCCTCCCCCATGCACATAGGTAAGTTTAGCTATATGATTCCATGGTAATCATATCATTTTCATAAAATAAAATCTTGATTGAAGTATACAATGATATGATATACATACCTCCGGGTCCCTTTAGAAAATATTTCTCTGTTGTGATGTAGGACCTCGTAGTATCTACTACAAATTCGATGATAAACCCTGCAACAATGTTGTCTAACCAGAAATCTACTGCGCACGTAAAAAAATTATTAACTTGTTGTAACTGCACGATTTCCACGTGATTCAACTCCAGATATCTTATTCGATTTGTAGGGTGGTTTTAATTTAATCTCTATAACCACTCTGAAAACAAATGTGAGAAATCAAAGAAAAATACCTCATGCAAGTTGTTAAACACATATTTGTCGAGATATTTGCGAGGTGTTAACTTAGGGTTTTTGTTGTCCTTCTGCGCAAACTCAAGTTCCTTTGTTTTCAACCATCTTTAAATCTCCTCCTTCATTGGATTCCATGTCCTGGACATTCCTTTCTATACTTCCATTATCTATGTGTTTCTTCCATAGATCTCATCCACTCAATCATGTGTAGTTCCAACCAGAAACGAAACCATTTGTTGGATTTCTCTTCTTCTTGGGTTGACCCAGGTTTGAATCTCAACAGGTTCCAACAAATCCCTCAAAAACTATCGACCCTCCTGGTAAACCAGACGGAAACACTGCACACAGGCTGCATAGTGTAGTTTCACCCGAGATAGATTTTATGGGTGACTGTAATGCTCAAGTGCTTGCACTCTAAGAATGAGCATGGATCTGGGATTGAGTTCTTCCTTTGTTATGCATGCATGATGATAATTCTAGTTTAACCATTCATTAACAAGCTAATAATAAACAGAAAGTATCCATTCATTAAAAATCACACATAACACACAAGTTTACCATGGTTCACCCCCTCCTGGGGCTACATCTACAAAGATTTGGCTCTATGCTATAGTCTTTTGTATTCCCTATGGAATGTTTACATCTAGGCTCATATACCAGTCCAGTGTGCGGTCTCTTAGTGTGATCACTAACTGTGTGAGCTTTGTATCCTCATCTGTGATTTGATTTTCTTCCTAGATCTTCTCACAGATGGATAAGTGTTTTTCAGGGTCCTTTGATGCCTCTCCTCGAAATTTTGGTAATCCAATCATGGGATCATGTCCTGCCATTTTGCACTGTGTTGAACTACTACCTCTGTGTGGTGTAGATAATTGATTGTTACTTCCTAAAATAAACCCTCTAGTTGATGCTCCTTGATTAGGTGTGTGTCCTATTTTTTCTTCCACTAAAATTTGGTTGTCTAAACACCGGTGTTCTTTCTGGTGTATTAGTCGCACATGGGGTTGTAGGTTCCACATTGATGTTGATCTATATTGGAGTTCATCCTTCTGTACCTGACCTTGGACCTCCTATTTTCCTTTCATATGTTGCACGTAGGATTTCCTCAATCTTCTCCATAGCCCAGAGATCCTCTACATCCTCTTCATCGCTTGCCAAGCCCTCTCTGTCAGTTATGGATCTCTTCTTATTATTCATTTTATATTGTTAGAGTACTCCACTGCGCATATTTCCAGCTTTTTCCATTATCTACTTTTTCTATTCTTCTTCCATCATGATTGGGTCCATGGCCTCCTTCTTATTTCATTTATCCATCTCCTTTACCATATCTCATCCTCCTGTCAGTGCTTCCCCCCCTCCCCCATGCACGTAGGTAAGTTTAGCTATATGATTCCATGGTAATCACATCATTTTCATACAATAAAATCTTGATTGAAGTATACAACGATATGATATACATACCTCTGGGTCCCTTTAGAAAATATTTCTCTATTGCGATGTAGGACCTTGCAGTATCTACTACAAATTCGATGATAAACCCTGCAACAATGTTGTCTAACCAGAAATCTACTCCGCACCTAAAAAAATTATTAACTTGTTGTAACTGCACGATTTCCATGGGATTCAACTCCACATATCTGATTCGATTTGTAGGGAGGTTTTCCTTTAATCTCTATAACCACTCTGACAACAAATGTGAGAAATCACAGAAAAATACCTCATGCAAGTCTCTAAACACATATTTGTTGAGATATTTGCGCGGTGTTAACTTAGGGTTTTTGTTGTCCTTCTGCGCAAACTCAATTTCCTTCATTTTCAACCATCATTCAATCTCCTCCTTCATTGGATTCCATGTCCTAGACATTCCCTTATATACTTCCATTATTTATGTGTTTCTTTCATATATCCTGTCCACTCAATCATGTGTAGTTCCAACCAGAAACGAAACCATTTGTTGGATTTCTCTTCTTCTTGGGTTGACCTAGGTTTCAATCTTCTTCTTGGGTTGACCCAGGTTTGAATCCCTCAAAAACTATCGACCCTCCTGGTAAACCAAACGGAAACACCGCGCACAGGGTGCACAGGGTAGTTTCACCTGAGATAGCTTTTATGGGTGACTGTAATGCTCAATTGCTTGCACTCTAAGAATGAGCGGGGATTCGGGATTGTGTTCTTCCTTTCTTATGCATGCATGATGATAATTCTAGTTTAACCATTCATTAACAAGATAATAATCAACAGAAAGTATCCATTCATTAACAATCACACATAACACACAAGTTTACCATGGTTCACCCCCTCCTGGGGCTATGTCCACAAAGATTTGGCTCTATGCTATTTTATTTATTCTGCTGCAAAATCTCGCACTACACACATTACATATTCAATATTAGAATCAAGATGAGGGAAATAACCCTTTATGAGATAGACTAGATCACACCAGGATCCGTATCCTGTGACCTAACCCTCAAATACTACTTGACTCGACTCATCTACAAGACTTATTATACTTGAAAACATAAATCATCCTATACCACAAAAACAACCCCTCTCTAGACCTCCTATGCATTTATTTATACTACTCTATGGCTTATATTCGTTACAATATTTGTCAAAAACCCTAATCCTATCATGGTTAGGCTTGCCTTCCTATGCACCATGTTGTTTTTCCTCTTGCATGTTGCTTTCTTGCCACCTGTTTTCCGTGCTCAAAAATTAGGTCATTTGTTTCTAATTTTAGGTCTTTCCCCAAAACAGATCCTTCTCCCAAAAATAGGCATGCTCCCAAACTAGACTTCCTTCTTAAAATAGGAATGTGTCCAACAAGAACCTACGAATAACAACCAATAAGGAAAACTGATAAAAAAGGAGAGGAAACCACCAATAGGGATAATGGAATCCAAGACACTACACACATCCCAATGTGTGAATATATTTATTGTCATCAAACTCAAGGGAAACCATGTTATAACCCTAAATTTCTCTACACATGCATACATGGACTTGGCCCTCTTACTTGCATTTTTTGCCAAAGCACTATTGAGTTGCTCTTCTTAAAAAACCAATTTTTTGAAGATGTATGTGCCCTGCACCATTACTTCTCGCATACATACATTAGTTACACCACTACAGCTCGCATACATACACATGTTGCACCATTACATCCTGCGTATACTTGAAAAAGTTGCAAGGAATTCGTTGAGATTACGGGTTATTGGGTAGTTTCCCAACTAATCCACCTACTATATCCCATCACCCAACCGAATAACCATCCTTTTGTCATATAAAAGGAGGTGTTAGGGTCTCATTTCACATCTAAGAATAAGAACAATGAAACTCTGCCCGATTTCACTCCCTCTCCGTGCCCAAGATATTGTTTCCTTTTGTGAGAATTTGCCTCAGCATTCCCTCATTAGCCCCTTCTCCCTCGATTTAATCCATTCACTTCCCAAGAAGAGATCAAAAGGTTGAGAGGAGAAGTTCATACAAGGTGCACTTCAAGCTTGGTGAAGAGGATCCTAGAGAAGGTTCGTGAAACAGTAGCCAACTTTGACTGTAAAGGTATAATCATTGTGTTATTAATAAAAGAATTAAATTTTCTTGTCCCAAATGATGGTGTCTTGAATACTTTTATTGGTTTATGCTTGACATCCTAACATATAACCCTAACTTATATATGGATTATGCTTGTAGTTTTTTGTTTTTCAATCTTTGGATGCAGGTCATCCTTCAGAGGAGGCATGCAGTCAGGGGAACTTCCAAGTGTGAGGAGTTTATCACCAAACGTGGGATTAGAGGTATAGTTACCCGATCTCCTTTTTCCTTTCTTTCTTCATATGAGTTTTGGTATGTTTGGGGTAGTATAGAGAATTAATTGAATTTTAGATGGTTAATTGATCTCCCTACATTCTGAACTCTGGTGTAGTCATAGGGGGTTTTCCCGCTAGAAAAACTAGCGACCATAGTGGGAAAATGTCTAGGGTTTTTTAGGGGATTTTGGGTTGTTTGATTGGTTTTCTTTGACTTTCAAGTTTTTGTCGAGTTTTTCTAGTCTGTTAAGGGATCCTGGTCACCTTCATGTGTTATACCAGTTGTCTATGCCCTGTGATTCTATTTGTTCTTTTCTTTTTGGAAATATACAAATGTGTACACTCCCTGTCTTGAGTCATCCCACGTACATACGTGCTCAGTAAACATCCCACGTACATATGTGGGTTGCTGATGCAACAACCTGTGTCTTTGTTCCAAGAATTTTTTTTGAAAAAGAGGGAGTTGGCCTCTTTATTGATTTGAAGTTCACACTTCTCAGGGTTTCTTGGATTAGTCTAGAGTCTTTGTCTTACAACCATAGCCTGGGTTTCAAGTTCAGTTTACTTGTCTTCTTGATTTTCTTGTATTTACTTCTGAAAGGATTTTAAGCAAGTCATTTGTATTATAGATCTTCCTTTTTGGTTTATTTAGTGATTCCCTATGATCCGCAGTGGGCCAAATATATATTTCAGTCTTGTCTTAGTGTTCTTTTTACCCCTTTCACTTGCTTTGAAAAAAGAGAAAAAAAGATTTATTTCAATTTTTTTGTTTGAAGCAATTTCAAAAAAAAAGGATTTTTATTTTCAGTTTGGTAAAGTAGTTAGAGTTGGTTGTTTGCTAGAAAGGAAAAAGAGTATGTTTTTTAAGTTCTTTATTGATTTATTGAAACACAAGTAGCTTGTAGTCAAGAGAAAATTTGTTTTAGGTCTTAAAAAGTTAGTTAAAGAAAAAGTTGGTTACAAAGGGTTAGTTGTAAAACTTTGCTTTTGATTAGAAGTAATTTTTATTTCAAGTTTTGTCTTTTTCTCCTCTTTTTTCATCTCTTATAACATCACTATTTTCACTGCCATATCCCTTGAGTAAATCAAGCCATTAAAAAAAACACCAAATCTAAAATTAATTAGCCTTTTTATGTAGGGTAAATCAACTAGTTTAGGGTTAGGGCCTTGAATTAGGTTGGAGAGCGAACTCTTCAAGGTTGTTTAAACAAACATTGGAGTTAGAGTTAGGGAGTATTAAAGTTAAGTGTCATAAAATTTATCCAGGACCCCCCTCTAACACAGGGGCTAAACACGAGGTCACGTGAGGAAAGGAAGTGGAGATAACCCCTCCAAAGCCAAACTAAATGTAGTGGGGAATGCATATTGAGGATATGTCATGGGAATACTACTGAATGCATTTGTCTATGGAGCTTCATTGACCTTGAATCCATTGGCGATCCTCGGTTGTCTTTCAGACCACTTGATTTTGATACCCTCGATAGGTTTCATACTTGTTATCTTGCTCATTGTGATCCGCTCGACTATCGACTGTAACCGCCTGATGACTGATTGCGAGTTGGAAACTTGGTTGTCCGTATTCTAGGGATGTGCATGGGTGACTGTGGGGGTATAACATAGTACCTAGGGTAGATCTTAGGTCGCACTTCACAGAATATACCCGGAGGGTGCTTCTGTGTTCAAGTTTCACTTGCACTGGTTAGTTGCTCTAGTGTTGGGTGGTGTAACTGTTCTTCCTACTAGATAATTGTTTTCTTGATTTGTCTTATGGGAATTTTTTCTAGTGTGTGCTTGGTTTTAAACGCTAGCTAAGCCTTACTGTGTCATCTAATATTTTCACAAAGTGGAAGATCAAGAGATTTTTTGATCGCGAAGGCTTCAGGGCATGCCACCAATTGCATTAGATCCACCTTTTCCACCATTACGGTGAATAATTGACCAACAAGGGTCGTTCAAAGTGATCGAGTCGTAGGAAACTATGCCTGAGCCTGCTTTGAGAGGAGATTATTTGACCCCGGAGGAACCTATTTTTTCTGACCTTGGAGCGGAAGCTCTCAAGCCATCCAACCCTCTGATCACTGACTTATTAGTGCCAATCTTAGTACAAGTTGTCCCTCCTAAGGTGAGGCCTTCCAAGCATCAGATAGTCTTACAAGAAGCCATGGAAGCAAATGTTTCTACTTCAATCGGGATTCCTCATACTCTTGTTTCGGCTACTACCACAGGGGGTGTTTTGCCTCCTAACCCACCTTCGTTAGTCTGGAACATAGTGGTCTAGACTCTCTCTACCTCGGGTAGTGGTCTGATACCGTCATCGGTGGAGACCATTGCATCATTTACGCAAAGTGCGATGGGCCCTCCATTCTCATATGGGTTGTCTGACTTCAATTCGAGCTCATTCCTTACCTACTCCACCTTACAGACCATGGGTCTGGGGGCATGGAGATCAAATGCTTCCATGCAAGGGTCTACCAAGGGCACTTGAATCCCCTTTAATGTTATCCCTTACGGTGGGGGTCATATATCTCCTCTATCCCCCTCACTCGATGGTTCTTTCCAGCAACCCATCGGGTTGAATGCTAACTACAACTTGTTTGGAGCAGGCAGTTTAGGACCTTCATCTTACACTATACCGGTAGGATCCATGTCATTCTCTTTGTTCGGTGCATTTGGGAACAACACTTTTTCTTCGTTTGTCGTCTCGGTTGGGGGAAACCCTAGTTTTTGGAAACAGAACCCTGTGTCGGGTACTATTCCTACACATGGGGAAAGTACATGAGTTTTCTCCTCTCAGGGACTTTAGAATCCTTGGTAGGGATTAGTTCCCTCGCGAGGGATGTCGGTCAGGGGCAACCCCTTCCATGGTCAATGGAAAATTAGGTTGGGTTCAGTACCTATGCCCGTCGGATCAGCTGGGGGTATCCCCTTCCAAAATCCTTAGAACACAATGGAGGGATAAATCCTCGCCCAACCCATGTCATCCAATTACGTTATTCAACTGATGATATCCCAGCAAACGTAGTTTTTGTACGCTGGTCAAGGCCACGGTTACTACCAAAACCCAAGCCAAAAGTCCAACTTTTCCTGGAAACCTGGTGCCAGTCAAACTCCAGGACCCCTTTTTTTTGTACATAGTACTCAACCCAAACTACCATTTCTAGCAACGCTATATCTGCCTGACTTGTCAAGATTTCTCAATGACCCAATTTGTCATGATCTACATTGGCCCCCCATGCCTACTAAGTTGCCCTCAGATATTCCAAAATTCGAAGGCAAGCCTGGCGAAGACTCAGGTGATCATGTGACAACCTTCCACTTATGGTGCTCATAAAACTCACTACGAGAGGACTCTGTCCAGTTGTGCCTCTTTCAACGCACTCTTATCAGGGGTGCCACGAAATGGTATATTGAGCTCGACCGCTCAAGGTATTCTTACTTTAACTACTTGGAGATGGTCTTCCTAAACCATTTCCAGTTACCCATGAGGTACGATGTCGGCACCGAATTGTTGGCCAACTTTGAGTAGACTAAGGAAAACCATATCTCCGACCACATCCGAGAATGGCGACATTGGAAAAGCTTGATTAAGGTACAAGTCCCACTGGATTTCTTGTTGGATTGGTTCCTGGAGTCTTTGGTACCCATTCTATCCAAAGATGTTGTAACTTTGGGAGTGTTTTTAGAGGAAGAGGTGATAATGGGATCACAACATATTGAACTAATTTACTCTCAGTGAGGCATGCTCTATGAGATCTTTCCAGATGTGCCACGATCCATCCTCAACAAGCCCAAACAAAAGTTTGGACCCCATGTCGATGGTATTTTGGGCTCAGCACAAGGAAGTTCCATTGATTCGTTATCAAATCAATTGCAACAATTGTTGATACAATAGACTGCGGCCAGCCCGACCTCCAGTTCGACTATTCCTCGAAGGCAAACTAGAAACTTGAAGGAAATAATAAACAACAGAACAAGAAGGGTAAAGGGGACAAAAAGTATAATAACAATGTTTGTGAGGAAAAAATAGAGAAGAGAAAGTCGAAGTATCCATGTAAAATTTGCAAGGAGGACCACCCAACTCACCTGTTCCCTCGACTTGTGGAGGCTCAAAAGCTATTGGCACAGCAACAGCTTGTGTTGATGAACCCATTTCCACATGGGAAAAACATGGCTCAAGATTTAGCATCCTCGAGTACAGAAGGGTGAAGTCAGGTACCCCCCATGTCTACTGGTAATAACTCGGCCACAAATGTTTACATGTTGAAAGTTGATTCTCATATAGCGACCAGGGTCCGAGATTACGGAATACCAAAATCTGTTGAAAATGGAAAAGAAGACACAAACCCATAGGTTCCTCTCCAAATTGAGAAGACGATGGGTGAAACAATGAAACACATCCCCAAAGGTGCGTTCAAGAAAGCTTCTCATAATCCAAATGTGAGGGCTTCCAAGAACTACTCTGTTGTGGAAGATTTGGCACAAACCCCTTGCATGATGTCCGCTTTGGAAGTCCTCCAGAGCTGCCCTTTGTAGAGAAAAACTATGTTATCTGCCTTGGAATCTGTAGATACTTGTAACCCGGGAGAAATTGTTCTCGATCCAACTGACTTGAAACCTCGTCTTCCTTACCATGTTGCATTTCATATAGTAGTGGCTTACACCATGAAATTGATTACTCAAAATATTTTTGTATGATGGTTGACAAGGGTGCCTCGACTTGCGTGATGTCATTGATGTGATGGAAGGCCATTAGCCAACCCGTTTTTTCTCCTTCGCCTACATTTCTTACGAAATTTGATGATCGTTCATTCAGACCACATGGAATCATTCCCTCTTTCCCTATGCAGTTAGGAGGAAAGACCGTGTGTGTCGAAGTTGAAGTGGTCGATGTGCCTCTCGACTACAACCTTTTGTTAGGAAGGAGTTGGACCTATGAAATTCATGCAGTGGTTTCTAAAGTCTTTCGGCTCTTGTTGTTTCCACACGAGGGTCAGATTGTAACCATTGACTAGTTGTCTTTCTCGCGTCCTGACCCTTCATCAGGGGCATCCACGATCCCGATGATTGATAAACCTCAACCCAAAACCATCAACGTAGGGGTTGATTTGTGTCCATCATTGATGGGTACTTTCAATTACCTGCCACCTTTTGGCAATATCAAGCTTATATTGGCTGCCCCGACCAGCCTAGGGCTGAAATTTTTCAAATCTTGTCATTTCGAACGGCTTACTTTCATGATCCATGGAATCTTCCTTCCCCATGGGCCTCGATGGAAGGGACAGGGAATTATGGCATGGCCATGCCCTTGTTCATGCCTGAAGTTGCGTGCAACATTGTCGAGCAATCTTCGGCCAACCCCGATATGACTCTCGCACATGAGTTAGATCCAGTTCTCAAGCCTATTTGGGCTCAAGGTTCTCTTGCCACTACAGATTCTCTAGATCTGGTATTTCCCTCAAACAAGGTGATTTTTGAGGAATTGACTGGTCCAGATAGACCCTAGGATGATCTCCATCATAGATCTTACTTCCTCCCAGAGTTAGGAATAATAGAGTCAGGCAAAATTGTTTTGACTGTGAATGGAGATAGGTCTTGTCCTATTAATCCTCCGAATACGCACACAGTTTACGTTGAAGGTAATATGGCGAGTATCACTGAAACAATTCCAATAGATATCTCTAATGATGGTGAAACATTGGATCCTTTCATTTTTAACCAGATAGTAGCAAGGTTCGACATCCCAACAGAGATTGTCACTGACCATGGTAGTCACTTCCAAAACAAAATGATGATTGAGTTAACATCAAATCTTGGGTTGAGGCAAGAACATTCATCACCCTACTACCCACAAGCGAATGGTGAGGTTGAAGCTATGAATAAGTCTCTCAAGACTATTCTTCAGTGAACGATCAATTCTTCCAAGTCAAATTGGCATTTGATGTTGTACTCGGTGTTGTGGGCCTATCAAACGTCTCTAAACACTGCCACCAGTTTCTCACCTTTTCAACTCGTATACGAGATGGAATAATTCTTGCTTATTGAATGTGAGATCTATTCTTTAAAGTTGGAAATGGAATTACTTCCAAACACTTAACTTCTTGAGGAACACCTATTAGTACGATGAGAAGTTTCATGATGCAGCCTCGGCCAATGAGGCTCATAAGCAACGATTCAAGTGTTAGTACGATCGGTCTTTTCATCCTCGTATTTTCTTCGAAGGCGATTTTATCCTGCTCTATGATCAAGACAAAGATCCCCTGGGGGAAGGAAATTTCAAACCCATGTGGTTCGAACCTTTCATCGTGAAAGAGGTATTAAAGAAGGGATCTTACCGTATGGTTGACTTTGAAGGAAATGCCTTGGTGGAGCCTAGAAATGGGCTCTACCTCAAGAAGTATTACTCTTAGGTTGGTCTCCTGGGTGACTTCTTGTACATATGTATAGTTCTTATACAATTTTTTTTCTTTTTGTTTTATGGATGTGTATTTATTTATGTCTTGTTTTTCACTGTGGCAGATGTCAAGTGAATCAGAGGTGTTCTTTGGGTTCATGGATGGCGCTAGCTGACACACTTGGAGGCTTGCCTACGCAGCTTGGGTGATTTTCACACCTAGAGGCGAGCTGCTATATGTTAGCACTGAGATTCACCCTCATATTGCAAGAGGATAAGCCCAATACCCATCAGAATTTTTGGTGGATGTTGGTTTTATGAGTGGAGGTAAAATGGAAAAAACTCAGTACAAGAATTATTTTAATCACAGAAACTAGACAAGCAATTGCACAGGGAAGTGAGGTACCCATTAACTTAAGTCAGTGATTTGAGTTTAAGTGTGAGCAGAAGGAAGACTTGGTGAGAGGAGTAAACAAGACTGTTATGAGCATCCAGCTTTCAAGCAACTTGGTGAAGAAAAACTCAGGCTCAAGAGCACTCTTGAACTTAATTTTCAGACACTGAAATGTGTCACGGCGGCATAATAATCAAAACTACATTACCATGAAACTACAACAACTCGAATGGATCCTCCATGCTCGAGCCTTTCAGCGTAAGGAGAAATAAGATAAAAAAGAAGCTAACTAAAATTGGTCACAGCAATACTATAATCAAACCTACATTACAATAGAACCACAACCCTCGACTGGATCCTCCATGCCCGAGTGTTTCAGCATAGTTTAAACAAAGAGATGAAATAAGTTAACTTCTATTACTGAAAAAGTCTCAAATTTGATACATAACCAGAGAAAAGTTATGGCATCAAAATTACACAATAGGGAGATCTACTCAACTAGTTGATGACCTTAACAAAATCTTGAACTGATCTATTTATACTCAGATCAGTCCACAACTACCAGGGTGTGATCTGGCCATTCCATTCAAAGCCTTTCATTTGTGCCTTCTTTTGTCAGACTGTGCATGTATCCTCCTATCAGACACAAATTCATCCCAACATGGGCCTATAGGAAAACTCATCCACCATGGTACCTCGGGCTGACAGCTCTGTCTCCACGACCAGACCCTCCACGCCTTTTATTTATGGAGTGATTTGAGGTGTCAACCACCACTCCTTTATCATTAATTTATCCTTCATCGGGACCGGGATGAGGCTTAATGCCTAGGGGGTTTCCAGCGCTGGTTTTATATTTGATGTTATATGAGAACTTGATTGTGGGGTCATCAAAGGTGGTTTGGATTCACACCGCTTTTGAGCCCGCAATCCACCACATTTTGCCACGTATCTCTTTCGCTATAACATGGTTTCAATCATGGGACAGCTCAAGAATTTTATCGTTCGATCATGTTGCATCCCTGCATTGAAACGTGGTCATTGATCTGATCGCAATATGCGATTTGGGAACACATGCTAAATTTAGTTCCATCGCTAAATTTTATCCTCCTACCAACTTTAGGGTCATTCTAACCATGCTTGGAGATGGCGCTACCTTTGGCATCAAACAAGAATACTTTCTAGAGGATGATCTAACGTGGTGGTCTAAAATCACTACGCTAACATGTCATGAAAAGAGAGGTGACACATGTCACTGGTAAACAAGTGGATGATATGCCCAAAGGTTCCTAGACTAGGTGCCATGTGTCATCATCAGATGGATTCTAGGTGTCATGACCGACGAGAACGCCACATATCTTAACTGATGACCGCCACATACTTTGTCACTTCAAAGATTTGGGGCGGTATACATGTAGAGTTGGAGATCTGAAGTGAACGATGACCGTCGATCTGGGGAGGACATGCGGCAGGGATATGTTAACTCTAGGAGAAAACATTATGGATTAAAACAGAAGCGAGGAGGCCAAAAATCCCAAAACCTAGAGTCTCAAAGCGAACTACCACCGTTAGATTTGGATGGAAACACGACATTGATCTGTGGACTTCGGGAGAAAACACTTTGGATGAAAGCAAGAGGGGAGGAGATAAAACTCCTGAAGTATGGATTCCCAAAGTAAATATTGACCGTCCGATGGAGAAGGATGTGTGGCGCTTGATCTACAACTCTGGGGCTTATTCCTAGCCACTAATCCTTGCGCAATTTTTACATGTCGAATACATGTGAGCCATTGATATGATCACGATATATGATATGGGAAAGCCCCACTTTTGTTTCCATGCACTTCTCTTGGATGGACCCTGCTTCCTACTGCGAAGATCAACGACTCACAATTACTTCGGGAATTCGGGCTTTGGGCCTTTTTAGTGCATAGCTCTTACAATCCTTCAAAGTGCCAAATTTTATAAGTGTGAGATCTAGTGACGCATGTCCTCTTGATTTGGACAGATGATATTTATTTCAGGAGTTCAGGCTTCATCTCTTCAGGGATTTTCAACACACAGCTCTTACAATCCTCTGAAGTAAATCTTCTGAAGTGAGGGATCTTGCTCCACATGTCCTCAGCCTTCAATGGCTCAGATTTACTTCGAGACTTCAGCTCCTCTATCTAGTCGTTAATACTTGCGCTACTTTGAAATATCGAATGCCCAAGAGCCGCTAATATGAACTATTTAAGGGATCTCCATCATTGAAAATTGAGCCTTACTACTTGCTTGTGTTTCAAGCCTGAAATGGATTGTTCTAAATGTTGCATTTTTTTCTCATGTTTGTTAATTGTACAAACAAAGGACTTTGACAACCAGATGTAAGCTCAATCAATAGAAAATATGATGACTGGTACTTTGGACCAAAGATCACGATATGTGTTCATCCTTTAAAGAAAATAGAAAACCCATGAGCCAAGAATCAGTTAAGCAATACACTAAGGAAAACTAGATCATTGATCGAAAAGGGAAATTGACTTTATCAACCAGAAGGGAAAAACTCCTAGGAATGGTGTGCAGAAAAGAGGGAGTGGGAGCATGGGTGAAAACTTGGGTATTCACAACAAACACATATGACTCCTGACAACTTCATGTGATAACATTTTTTCTCCACAGGGGATGGCATGCTCCCTGCGAGCTGCCAAGAACATGCATTTTCGGTGCCTTAGCCTTTGGGTCATGGAGTCTCTTATTCAAAATAGAAATAAAAAATGGAAGTGGTAATTACAATGGTGGAAATCTGATCATGGCTTAAACAAAATAATTTTTCATAAAGTGCCCATTGATAGGGCCACCAAAAACTTTGGAATCCTCCAAGTTCTACAATTTATAAGTGTTATTTGAAAATACCTTAGAAATATTGAAAGGACCATTCCATAAGGATTTGAATTTACCATGTTTGCCTTTGTCTTGCTTGGGGGGATCGCACTTGAGCACCAAATCCCCCAGCTGAAAATATTTCGTGCTTGCCTTCTTGTCAAAGGCTCATTTTATTTTCTGCTAATGATCTTGTGCTTTGTCAAGAAATTGCTCCCTGGTCTGTTGTAATTCTACGAGCTGCAGTATCTTCCTGACCATATCATCATGTTCTCCTTGGTAGTCCTGGAGGAATTTTTCCATAGGAAAGGCAAGTTGGGTAGGAAAAATATCCTCAACCCTATACACAAGCTGAAAAGGGGAAATGCCAAGTGACCTTTTGGTTGTAACTCTGTCAGCCCATAATGCAAATTTCATCTTTGAGTCCCATGATTTCTTGTTGCCTTCTAACAATTTCTTGATGATATTTATGAGGATTTTGTTAGAGGAATCTGCCAAACCATTTCCATGAGGGTGGTAGAGAGTAGAATGGACTAGTGCAATCCCATACTTCTCACAGAACTTGATTAGTGGTTCAGCTTTGAAAGAGGCAACATTGTCTGTAACAATCCTGCTTGGACAACCAAATATGGACATGATATCTTCAAGGAAGCTTATGATTACTTTGTGGGAGGCACTTCTTGTAGGGATGGATTCTATCCATTTGGTGAAATAATCAGTGGCAGTTAAAATCCAGTTGTGTTGACCACTTGAGGTTGGGTGTGTCTCTCCAATGATGGCGAGACCCCACTGTTGAAAAGGTCTGGAAACCATTACAGGTTTCAAAGGAAAATATTTGAGTTGTTTCTTTCTAGCCAAATTTTGACACTTAACACAAGCTCTACTCTTCACACAAACATCAGTAAAAAGGTTGGGGTAGAAATACCTAGCTCTGAGGATTTTATAAGTTGTGGTCCTCCAAAAATGATGTCCCCCACATGAGTTGTCATGAAAATCAATCATAGTTCTTTGGGCCTCCTGTGGGTCTAGATATCTTAACAGAACTCCCAGAGGATCCTTCCAGTACAAAACTTGATCAATGAGACAATATTTTATTGCTTTGAGTTTCAAATCTCTCACCTTGATTTTGTGCAAACCATAAGGAGGCTTCAACTTCTACAGAAAATATATGATGTCTTTATACCAGATGCATTCTATTAGGTTGAGGCTGACGTGAGATCCTTCATCGGAAATATTAGCTTGTTGATTTTCCGATTCTATGTTTATGAAACTAACCCCCAACACCTTGCAATTTGATTCAGCCAGTAACATGGCTAAACCTTGGCCTTTCACCAATTTGGTGGGTTTTGTTTCTAGGTCAAATTCCAAAATTTTGGAAATCCATTTGCTACTCTTCCCATCTATATAAGGCTGGATCAATATCTCCTTTACTAAGGTCAAGGGGACATATGAAATAATATTTGAATGCATAACATAGATTATGAAAGCCTTGAGGGATTTGACCAAAGCATATGCCTTCTTCTCAATGATATCGTATCTCATTTCTGCATCCCTCAATGCTCTATTGAAAAAGGAAATATGTTACTCTAACCCCTCTATATTTTTCTGTAGCAAAACAATAGCCAATGTATCAGATGAGGCAAAAGAAAATATCATAAATTCCTTAGAATAGTCAAGGTTGATGAGCACAGGTGCTTCAGTCAAATCCCTATTGATTTGGTCGAAAGAATTTCTAGACTCAGTGGTCCATTTCACTTCTTTCCCCTTTCTAAGCATGGATGTAATGTGTTTAACCAACTCAGGAAAATTTGAAATGAACCTCCTTAGAAAGTCGATTTTACCCAAGAAAGATTGAACCTCTTTCTTAGATCTGGGGAAAGATAAGGCCTGGATGGCCTCTACTCTGCTTGGATCAATTCTTACTCCTTCTGCTGACACAATATGCCCCAATAATTTACCCTCTTCCATAGAAAACAAGGATTTATTAGGATTGAGGTAGAGACCAAACCTTCTAAACTTCAATAAGACTTTATTCATATGATGACAATGCTCTTTATCATACCCTAAGAATACGGTAATGTCATATAGATAGATGACTACAAATATGTCCCTTTCCCCAATGAAGGCAATGTCCATGGATCACTGGAAGGTTGATCCTACATTCATGAATCCAAAGGGAATTTTAGCATACATGAATGTTCCCCAAGGAGTAGTGAAAGTTATCTTATCTCTATCTTCAGGCAGGACAGAGATTTGATTGTAGCCAGAGAAGCCATCAATCATAGACATCTTGGATGAACCAGTCACTCTCTGCAAAATGTGCTCCATCTTCGGCAAGGAGTAATTATGATTTTTGGAGCTCCTGTTCAAATTTATGAAATCAACACACAATCTGATTTCCCCATTTTTCTTCCTCATAGGAACCAAGTTATCCACCCATTCTGAATATCTCAAAGGAATGATGATCTGGGCATCCAGCAGCTTCTTTACTTCCCTTTCCATAATAGGAAACAACATGGGGTTTATCTATCTGAGTTTCTTCCTGAAAGGTTTGGCCTCTTCTTTCAAATGGATTTTGTGTTCCATGATGTTTGTGTCATATGTTCTTAAGTCTTCATATTTCCAAGAAAAAATATCAGCAAATTCCCTCAAAATATTGACATACTCAAACCTTTGTTCCTTTGACATAATTCTAAACAATTTGACATACTTGGGATCCTCCTATGTTGCTAAATTGCATTCAGTCACATCAGCCTCCTCATTTAAACCTTTAACCTTTACAGCAACATCATTTTTGTCAAACAATCTCTACAAGAGGACAAGTCCCTTTGGAATATGGTTACTTGGAAACTGAACAATATGATGGTCAGCAATTTTATTCAGAAAAGCATCAGCATGAGGTCTTTCTTCAGTATCTTGAACTTGATCCATATGCAAATCAGAAAATGTATCCACAGTTTCAAGAAATCTTTTCATTTCAAGATCATCCTCAAAATCCTTCCAATGTTTGACATTGTCAAGAATAGAGGTTCTATATTTTAATTCCACCTCATACTTGAGCTTTGGGGGCAAAGGGACCCTAAAATTACTTTTTGAGATAGCCAATGAATATTTCATAGAGTTCTCCTCTCTTGGAACAAATGAGATATTAAAATCCAAGAAGAAACTATCAACAAGATCCCAGACTTCATTTATGTAGGCCCTTAACCTAGGGTTCTTAGCTTGATACAAATTTCTGACCCGATGGATAATTAACTCAGCATCTCCAAACACTGCTAGCTCCTCAATCTCCATTTCCTTAGCAGCTCTCAAACCCAAAAAAAGAGCCTCATATTCTCCCACATTGTTTTTTATTTCAAATTCAAGCTTAAAAGACAGAGATATGGTCTCTTGGGTAGGGGGAATGAAAACTACCCCAACCCCAACACTTTCCCTGGAAGAGGCTCCATCAAAAAAAAAATCCAAACAGAGATATTGGAAGGGGGGTCTTCACAAGAGGTGATGGGTTTCTTTCTAATTTCAATAGGTTCTTGGGGGCCATCAGTGAGTTCTAACATACTGGTTCCTAGATCAGTGTCTACTGCAAAAATGGGGTGGTTGGTCGGGTTTGTTTCATCACTAATAATTTAAGCAAGTTGTGTTTCCCTATAAAGTCTTCTATGCTCTCCACCAAATATAGGGATAGTGGCATATGAAAGATCCATCTGCAACATTCCCCCTAGTATTTTAATCCAATATCTATAAAAGAGCATCCCAAACTTAGGGGGGACATCAACAACCAAAATATCCATGACCACACTTTTCATTGGTAACTGGAACAAGGAAACAACCAAGTCTTTTATAACCCTGAGGCACTTCACCTTCCTGAAATCAAACAAATACAAGTTATGGTAAGTTTTCGTAACCTCCAACCCGAGCTCCTCCATGAAAATATTAGGCATGATATTGTGAGATGCCTCTGAATCTATCCAGCAGTTGTGTAGCACCTTATCATGGATGTTCAATGAGGTATAGAAAGGAGGGGAGGAGTCATCTCTATCCTCCACCAAAGGTCCCAGTATGACATCGGGATTTTCATCTTGGAGGTTGACCGAATCCATGCGATAAGATGAAGTCTCAGGATGAAGCACTTTGGAGAGGTACCTATTGAAATCCTCATGCTTAACTAGCTCCAAGAAAGGTATAGGGATCTTAATATTTTGAATCTCATTCTCAAAGCTAAACGAGGAGGTAGACTTCATAATATCCTTCGCTTCTAGGATAGGGCCTTTAACCACCGTCTGGGGGTATTGTGCCTCTTTTTCTTTGTTATTAGCTGCCACCTCCTTAACAGGATGCTCTGTCCTAATAGGTTTCTCAAGAATGTCAGGATTTCCCTCTTTCTTCTTGGACCTGAGGTTGTATCTATTTGGATTTCCATTGGTCCTTTCCCCTTTTCTCATCTCATTTAGTTGGTTTTCCATGAGGGACTCTTCATATGCAGACTAAGTTAAATGAGGGGATGAAGAGGTGTCACCAAGACAATGGATTTCAGGATCAACTTCTTCTTCCTCTCCTTCCTCATCAATAACTAGGTTATTTTGGAGAGGGGCTTTGATTTTTTGACTATCCCTATCCCTATTTCTTTGATCCCTCTGGATGATCTGGGGGGAATTATTTGGTCTCCTGAAATTACCCTTGTTGTCATTATTTTGGGCATTCTTATAGCCCTGTTTCCCCTCAAATTTCAATTTCTCCATTTTTGCAGAAAGTGATTTTACCAGTTTGGTTAACTCATCAACTTGAGGGTGGGAAACAGAGGAACCAGAGGTCAAAGATTCATCCCTACCTTTTCTCTTGTCTCTATCAGCCTTATTCCTAAACTTATCAACTACCAATATATTGGATTCTACTTCAAGGGTTGCATCTTTCATATGAGCCAAGGAGGTAGCTCTTATTTCCCTCAGCATGAAGCAAAACTCAGGGTCAAAAGAACTAGCATAAGTGATATTGGCAGAGGTTTCAGTAGGCTTGATTTTAGTGGGGATATTAATGTACATCTTATTAAATCTCTTGGAGAAGTCTGAAACAGACTCCCCTTCTTCTCTCTTAAGTGATCCAAACTCTGTAATATAATAAAGGAAGTCTTTTTTATCCCCCCAGTGTCTAAAAAATGAATCATCCAGAGCTTCAATCCCATCAATAGATCCAGGAGTCAAACTCCTGAACTATTTCCTAGCCTCACCATCAAGGATCTATACAAAAACTCTCAACCAGACATCTTCATTTTCAATATTAAGATTATCTACGTAACTGTAAAAAGTTGAAAGGTGTTCTTTTGCAGTTATGTCCTCCTCCCCTGTAAACTTGGGCATGTACTTGAGGTAATCTCTAACTAGGAGTGGATTCATAGGCTGAGGTAAAACAAGAGGGGAATACCTAGCAGCCACTATGGCATCCATTATGTTTCTAAGAAGATTAGCACCTGCCATTAGAATGAGAACTTTAGGAGACCCCGGGGGAGATGGAGTTTGGACAAGTGGGACTGGAGCTGTGTTTCCAAGGGAAAGGGGAAATGGTTGAGTGTTGAAGGAGAATAATATGGGGTTCAAGGGAAAATAGGTTTCCCCCCCTTTAGATACTACAACTTTGATAGGAGGAGGAGTAGGAAAACCCAAAGTGGGACAACCTTCTAAGCTTCTGGGCCTGAACCACTTTACAATATCAGGGGAGACGAGAGTTTCAAAACTTTATCCTCCCAAACGAAGACTAGGAGGGGAGAATTCAACAGGAAAACTTCCAAAATTTAAACTTCTGGAAACTCCAACAGATGGTATAATAGGAGAATTAGATGCAACTAGTGGAGTTTTAAAAGAAGAAGTTTGTAAATAACTAGAATCACATGGTACAATGGTTGAAATCCCTTATTGAGAGGTCTTTCCTTTCTTGATAATCTTTTATGGGTCAGCTTCAGGTGTATCCATAGGCATCTGTGGAGTAGACCTCATGTGTCTTTTTTTGGGAGCCACAACTGAAACGGTGGAGTCCCCAGGTGCAAGCTGCAATCTTCAAGGCATTGATTTCTGATGCACCTTCAGAATCATAATTTCTTTGTCATTCTATCCCAAGGAAATATCTTCAATCTGTTCCCCGGCAATGACACCAAGAATTTTAGCACTGAGAGTCACCCTCATATTGCAAGAGGATAAGCCCAGTACCCATCAGAATTTTTGGTGGGTGTTGGTTTTATGAGTGGAGGTCAAATGGACAAAACTTAGTACAAGAGTGATTTTAATCACAGAAACTGGACAAGCAATGCACAAGGAAATGAGGTCCTCATTAACTTCAGTCAGTGATTTGAGTTTAAGTGTGAGCAGAAGGAAGACTTGGTGAGAGGAGTGAACAATATTGTTATGAGCATTCGGCTTTCAAGCATCTTGGTGAAGAAAAAATCAGGCTCAAGAGCACTCTTGAACTTAAGTTTCAAACACTAAAATGTGTCACAGCGGCATAATAATCAAACCTACATTACCATGAAACTACAACAAATCTATTAGATCCTCCATGCCCGAGCCTTTCATCGTAAGGGGAAATAAGATAACAAAGAAGCTAACTAAAACAGGTCATAGCAATACTATAATCAAACCTACATTACAATAGAACCACGACCCTCGACTGGATTCTCCATGCTCAAGTGTTTCAGCATAGTTTAAACAAAGAGATGAAAGAAGTTGACTTATATTAATGCGAAAGTCTCAAATTTGATACATAACCAAAGAAAATTTCTGGCATCAAAATTACACAGTAAAGAGATCTGCTCAACCAGTTGACGACCTTAACAAAATCTTGAACTAATCTATTTATACCCAAATCATTCCACAACTACTAGGGGTGTGATTTGGGCATTCCATTCAAAGCCTTTCGTCTATGCCTTCTTCTATCAGACTTTGCATGTATCCTCCTGTCAAACGCAAATTCAACTTAGCATAGGCTTGTAGGAAAGCTCATCCACTATGGTACCTCAGGCTAACAACTCTGCCTCCATGACCAAACCCTCCACGCCTTCTATTTATGGAGTAATTTGAGGTTTCAACCACCACTCCTTTCTCATTAACTAATCCTTCATTGGGATCAGGGTGAGGCTTAATGCCTAGGGGGCTGCCATGTGTTGCTTTTGGATTTGATGCTATATGAGCATGTGATTGCGGGGTTGTCAAAGGCAGTTTGGATTCACACCGCTTTTGAGCCCACAATCCACCACCTTCTTCCACATATCTCTTTTTCTATACCATGGTTTCAATTGCAGGACCGCTCAAGAATTTTATCGTTTGAGCATGTTGTGTCCCAAAAATGAAACATGGTCGTCGATCTGATCGCGATCTACGATCTAGGCACACCTGCTAAATTTAGTGCCATCGCTAAATTTTATCCGCCTTCCAACTTTCGGGTCATTCTAATCATGCTTAGAGATGGCACTACCTTTGGCTTTGAACAAGAAGACTTCCTGGAGGATGATCTGACGTGGTGGTATGATGTCACTACACTAACATGTCATGAAAAGAGAGGTGACATGTGTCATCTAGAAACAAGTGAATGATATGCCCAAAGGTACCTAGACTGGGTGCCATGTGTCATCGCCAGATGGATGAAAGGTGTCATGACTGACAAGAATGCCACATATCTAATTTGATGACTGCCATGTACTTTGTCACTTCAGAGCTTGGGGGTGGTATGCATGTAGAGTTGGAGCTCTGAAGTGAACAATGATCGTTGATCTCGCGAGGACACCCGACAGGGATCTGTTAACTCTGGGAGAAAACATTCTGGATGAAAATGGGAGCGAAGATACTGAAACCCCCGAAGCCCAGAGTCCCAAAGAGAACTACCACCGTTATATTTGGATGGAAACGTGGTAGAGATCTGTGGAATTTGGGAGAAAATGCTCTAGATGAAAGTGAGAGGGGAGGAGATAAAACTCTCGAAGTCTGGATTCCCGAAGTAAATATTGATCGTTCGATGGAGAAGGACGTGCAGTGCTTGATCTGCAACTCCGGGGCTCCTACCTAGCCACTAATCCTCACGCAATTTTGACATGTCGAATACACATGATTCGTTGATCTAATCGCGATATATGATCTAGGAAAGCCCCACTTTTTTTTTCCACGTGCTGCTCTTGGATGTACCCTGCTTCCTTCCGTGAAAATCAATGGCTCACAATTACTTTGGGAGTTCGGGCTTCGAGCCTTTTCAGTTCATAGCTCTTACAATCCTTTGAAGTGTCGAATTTCCAAAGTGTGATATGTGGCGATGCGTGTCCTATTGATTTGGACGGACGAGATTTATTTTGGGAGTTCGGGCTTTGGCTCTTCATGGATTTTCAACGCAACAGCTCTTACAATCCTTCGAAGTAAATCTTCTGAAGTGAGGGATCTGCCTCCACATGTCCTCAGCCTTTAATGGCTCAGATTTACTTCAAGACGTCGACTCCTCTGTCTAGTCGTTAATCCTTGTGCTACTTTGAAATCTTGAATGCCTGAGAGTCATTGATTTGAACTATTCAAGGGATCTTCTTCGTTGAAAATCGATCATGGATTCTTGATTGTGTTTCAAGCCCGAAATGGACTGTTATGAATTTTGTTCTTTGTGCTCATGGTTGTTAACTGTACAAACAAAGGAATTGAACGACCCGATGTGAGCTCAATCAATAGAAAATAAGATGACCGGAAATTTGGACCAATGATCACAATATCTGTTCATCCTTTAAAGAAAATAGAAAACCCATGAGTTGAGAATCAATTAAGAAAGATACTAAGGAAAACCAGATCATTGATCAGAAAGGGAAATTGACTTTATCAACCAGAAGGGAAACAATCCTAGGAATGGTGTACGAAAAAGAGGGAGACAGAGCAGAGGTGCAGACTTGGGTATTCACAATAAACACATACGACTCCTAACAACTTTATGTGATAACACTATCTTCCGGAGGTATTTTTCTAGGTGATGCCACAAACAATGTCATCGAGTACAGCGCAGTGATAGAATTGTTTCGTGACGCTTTGTCGCTTGGAATTTCTCACCTTTGAGTCTACTTATATGCTTAGTTGATTGTGTCCTAGTTAAATGGAGTTTACCACGTTTATGATCCTACTTTGCACATGTGTTTCCTTAGGGTACATCTCTTATAACGTTACTTTGATTACATTACGTATATCCATGTTCCTAGGAGATTCAATCATATGACAGATATTGTAGCTAATAAATTATTAGATTGGCATGTTGCACACACATAAAAATAAGCACACAAATACACATGTACATACATTTGTAAAAAAATGTCATCCATAAGACAGATAAAGATGTATATATATATATATATATATATATATATATATGTCAAAAAATTTCATGAGTACATAAGTGGGCGTGAACGCCTCAAAAATAAGGTTTGGTATACATTTTGGGGCTTATGCCCTCAAAAAATATTTAGTAGTGCCCTAGGAACATAAAAGTCTAGCCTATCTTAGCTCGGGGCCTATTGGCCCTGCCATGGTGAACGACGACGTTGGCCAAACGTCGGAAGAGCTGGACCCAAGTATGTGGCACCCCCACTACATGAGGTTGCATAGAAGGTGGGAGATCCTTGATCTTAGTCATGGGTATTGTATGAGTGAGCGCAGTCAGGTTGCATTTCACCCGCCTCAAAACTCTCTCAGCCTCTCCGGCTAGAGTTCCCCCTGCGGTTGTTGGTCCGTCGGCTACTGCTGGTCCTACCTCTGGTCGAGGATGTCATTGAGTCCTCGTGAAGTCCGTCGGGCACACTGGTCCCACATCTCTACATAACAAATACATAAAATTCAGTACTCTTATACATATATAAAAATGATATATATAAAAACAATTAAAAATCAAATAACTTAAAAAAAAACATGTTACCTATCTCTCTGAGCTCCTCTCCGGGAGGCATGGGCATGTCCAGATCCCTGGAAAAGTTGATTCCAGCATAGGGGTAGTCCTCTATCGTTGGAATTTGTTGTTCCCACCAGTCAAAAATTTGTCGTCAAAGGCCTCTATGGTCCTCCCTCCCCCCTGTTGTGGTAGCAGTGCTTCCCATATGCATACTGTTGGGAAGGATGCCACATGCCCCCATACAGTCTCTCTAGGACTCAAACTGGGCACTCTTGAAGAAGAATAATGATAAAAGAATAGTACCAAACCCGAATTTCTTGTTGTTATTTTCTCGACACTCTGTCAATTGTCTCTTCATGCATGTGATCATGGTCACACTCCAGTCAAATATATGTGCCTCATGGCACTGAATAGCACAATGCATGTGCACCTGGGAAGCCTGGTGAAGGGTCGTGGATCCAGTCATCCACCCAATAAGTAGCAATATCACTCTCAAAGACAAACTGGTGATCTTGTGAATTGTCACTTGAGAACCTACCTTCTCAATGTCGGCCTCACAGTACATTTGGATGTAGTCATCGATGTTAAAAGGCCCAGGGGGAAATGTTCGCAAATTGATTGGTTCCCCTCTCCTCAAGAGGCTAGTCAAGAATTAAATGTCCTCATTCATTGGATTCAACAATTGTCCCTCTATTATGAATGCCTCTGCATCCGGATGCCAGTAGTCAACCAGGGAATTCAGTAGCCTGGGTTGTTCCCTATTAAATGTACATCGGAAGAACTTCCACGGACCACATTGTTTTGATGTGGCAATGGCAGTAGGGTCCTCATCGACCAGTACATCAATGTCCCCGTGGTCCCTCTACCTCCGATGGGCATACATCTTGTTCCATGGCAAATAAAAGGGAGTTAGATATTGCATTTTAAGTTTTTTTCCAAGCTTTTGAGGGTGTATGCGGGATATTTTGGTCACAGTGGTGTATGTACGTGGGAAGCGTGTTTTATGCCTGAGTACATACGTGGTTTTTCCTTGGATAGCCCACATACACACAAGGCCGCTCTTTTTAGGAGAGGGTGCCCCCTCAAAAACAAAAATAAATGCATAATTTAAGAATTGAAATGCAGGGGGGATACATTTGTACTTGCTTGGTCCGAGCAGAAGTTTGTTTCACCCTCTGAAGCTCCTAGAATTAGATTATTTAGCAAAGGGGATTTTTCTCCTTTTGGTCAATTTTCAAAATGCAATGGTGAAAATGAGTTGTCAGCTTCTATTTATAGATTTTTTGGCCCTTTTTGCCACTTTTTTGACCCCCTTTGTCGTTTTTCCTGGCTTGGAAATAATTTTATTACGTTCATGGGTTTCTTATTGGATGTTATGATACACTTTTCCTTTTGGTTTGGTAACCTTTTGGGGGATGGGTCACTTTAAATGTCCTTTGGTAAAAGTCATTTTCTCTAACTTTTTGCATATAAGTTAGGATTTCACCTCCACTTTTTGCATCTCGTTGTCTTTTCCACTTTGCCATAGGATCAATCGCACTGAAGTGTGACACAAAACCTTCATTTCTTCTCTAGAAGTGTCGTAATTAGGTGGTAAAGCCTACCTTTACATGGATACCTTAGGTAGATCCTTATTGCATTTTGGTGTCCATGTTGTATATAATGACTATAGGCTCGAGATTCCTCATTAGTCCTATCATGATTATGATATTGAGCCTCATTCGTCTGATGCACCATCATTCTTTGCCTCACCCTCGGGACTCCCAAAATGAGCATGTTATGTTGTCTTTCAAGATTGCTTTGAAATCCGAAAGAAACCTCTTACGAGACTTCATTTATGCTTTTCGATCTTGTCTGGATTAACTGAGAAAAGTAACCTTTTGGAGTCTTATTTAATCCCTTTTTAGAATCTCTAAACATGAAAATATTGTCGAACGATCTTGTTTCCCTTCACGCTCGCCAAATTCAAATTTGAAGGAACATCTGTCCAGCGGTAGTTTACCCTTTTTCCGGTCCTGACGGTCAATTGTACGAATAAAGGTATACTCTAGGAACCTCGGTTCACTAGAAGAGTATTCGCAGGCATAAGTTTAACCCTTTTTCATGCCTCGGGGACTAAATTTATGAAAAAGGAACATTCTCCTTGGTTTTGGTTTATCACCTTTTTCGAGCCTTAGAGATTACTTACGAAAAAGGAACCCCCATGGAGTCCATAGTTAAGCTCTTTTCAGACTCCCTAAAATTGAAAAGATCATCGAGTGACCGTGTTCCTTCACACTCATTAAATTGGTCCAAAATAACATCTACTGGCATGAGTTTACCCCTTTTTCCAGCATGTAGATTATTGTGGAAAAAGGTACGCCTCGGGAGATTCATCTCACCGGGAGAGTTCTCATCAATAACTTTTATACTTTTTCGGGCTAAGGAGACTAAACTCAGAAAAAGGTTGTGAGTCCATAGTTAATCTCTTTTCAAACTCCTTAAAATTGAAAATATTTCTCAGTGATATTGTCTTTGTCACACTCATTAAAATGGTTTTGAATAGATGTCTTTTCAGTGCCAGTTTACCCCTTTTTCAAACTGACTAGACTATCTCCAAAAAAGGTACCCCTTGGAGTCTTCTTTTACGTTTTTTCAGACTCTCTAAATGTGAAAAAACTACTTATCTTACCTTCTCTAGGCTCATTAAAATTACATTGAAGGGGATTTCATTGTGTCTTGTTTCATCGCATTTGCATCTCTGCTTCTTTGCCCTAATGATGGCTCCATGTTTCTCTCAACTAAACCTTTAAAGCATGCCTTATACACAAGCCTTGTAGCACTTTGCCTCTATGACCTGACACCTTGACCCATGGAGAACTTTTACCCGAGTGTCCATTTCCTGCACATGTCTCCTTGCTCTGAGCATTAGTGTGTTCCTTGCACCTAGAACTAGTATGCTTGCTTGTGACACTCATTCCTCCTTTGTAACGTAGCATTCTTTTATTCTTTTTCAAGATCTTTAAAAAATTGTAAAAGAAAAAAAAAACAAATATCCCAAATAGAGGGGACGGAAAAAATGTAATCTTCTTTTTGCAGCACAAAGAGTCACCCTTGGAAAAAGCACATCCTTTCGTTTGTTCATCATGTTGGATTACTGAGAGGGGGGTGAATCAGTAATAGAGAAATTTAATCCTTTTTAACCATATAATCCAAGTGTTATATCAATGTAGCATAATCATCCAATAAATGCAGAGTAAATAAGCAATGAACAAATGAACAATCATACACATACACAGTACACCAGTGTTTTACGTGGAAACCCAAAGCGGGAGAAAACCATGGAATGATTTTTCTTATATGTCTTGAAGAATTACATTCATTGGAATCACCAACTTCCTTTGTTTTCCAACTACAACTGGAAGGAGGCTCCAACCCCCTTGTTTCTCAGGATACAACCTGAAGGAAGCTCCAACTCCCCTATTCTTTGGCTACAACCAGAAGGAGGCTACAACCCCCTATGTTCTCTAGCTACAATCGGAAGGTGGCTAAAACCACTTGTCCTTGCCCTGTCCAACCGCCCTGAAGTAGAAGTAGAATGATGGAACCACTGTCACACTATCACTATGAGATATACCGTTGTAAACATGTACTAATAAACATGAACCATGCATCAACCATGCATCAACCTGTACCTCAACCTGTAATCAACTTGTACCATAAACAAGTGAATCAACCATGCACAAACCTATACCAAACAACCTATAATCAACCTGTACCATAAACAAGTGCATCCAACCATGTACCAAGTATGTACCAATCATGTGTCAACTACTCGTCAACTATGACTCATCAATATGTACCAACATCATCAACTATTCACCTCATGTATGTGCCAAATAATCAAATACATGTCTCAAACATGTACCCAACATGTATCTCAACCAAAATCACTCATCAATATCATCATCCAAATATGATTTGTAACTCTGTAATAGACCTGGTGTATGTGATCACATACCTTATTGAATTATGGCTTATTCTAGAGAGCGAACTTGTATAGCGTGCCCCACATGGAATTTTTTGTTGAATCGATCTAAAAATGTTACAAAGAATACTACAGAATGTACTATAACCAACACATTTAGTCTTACTGAATTTGGATTTGTTATGAAGAATTTATGGCATTTTTACCCGAAACACCTTAGAAAGCATCATCAAAAGAATTTATCCTCCCTTGAATTTCAACCCTCTTTTCTTCACCTTCCCTCTGAAATTCGGCTTAGATATCCTTTGGTTACCTCAGTCACCTATAGATATTCAATATGCTCAAGTGTGATGTAAAGTGAGAAAGCCCTGCCTATTATTTATACTCTCCATATTCTAGGTCACTTAACCTATTTTCCTCATTTTTAGGGTTAACCACTTTCCATAATTAGAAAGTTCTCCATTACTTTATCATTTAAATATTCCTCCTTGACTTTGTCACCTCACTTTATCATTTAAATAATCTTCTTTGATTTTGTCACTTCACTTTATTATTTAAATAATTTTTCTTGACTTTGTCACTTTAATTAATCATTTAAATAATAATTTCTTCTTTCCAAGCTCTTTGACTTATTGACCTTTGGGGCTTCAAGCCAACATATGAGGGTCCTCCAACTTCTTAAGGCCATAACTCTCAAACCATGAGGAGTTATGTGACGTTCCACATACCACCATAAATGGCATGACGTGTACTATCCATATAGAATAGTATTACCTTAAAATATATTAAAACTCATACCATTATACATGAAACAGCCTTGGGTCCATTACCCAAACCTTTTTGCTACCGGAATTCACTACCATACTTTATTCAAGGGTTGACATCAATGACAACCAACCTTAATCAAAAATCTCCCCATTTGGCATTGATGGAAACACTCTGATGCAATACTGAAATTTGTCATGCAATATTTAAGTTATATCACTCATGCTCCCCCTAGAAACATGCCTCTGTCCTCTGCATCTCTGTGACCATTGATCCCCCTGGAACCATGCCTATGTCCTATGCATCTGATGAATCTCTCCCATCTGCGGTTGATTCCCCTGATTGAACTGTCCTCTTTATGGTTCTTCCTCGTGTACATCTAAGACATATAAGATAAGAATTCAAAAGCATTCATTTTGGAGTAGAAATAACTCTGAGTCTTTGGTGAAGATACTCAAAGGATTCCCGTGGAAGTGGTTTTGTAAAGATGACTGCCACTTGTTCTTTTGTGCCCACATACTCAATTCTGATGTTCTTTTCTGCAACTTGTTCCTGTAGAAAGTGATACTTGATTGGAATGTGATTCGTCTTGGAGTGCATCACCGGTTTCTTTGAGATACCGATGGCGCTTGTATTATCACAATAGATTTGAATGGCCTCATCATACTCAACCTGTATATCTGTCAAAGTTTGTTTCCTTCAAAGAATTTGTGTACAACATGTTTTTGCTGCAATATACTCTGTATCGGTTGTATATAGAGATACTCATGATTGTTTCCTGCTTAGCCATGATACCAAACACTCACCTAAGTACAACATTGCTCCACTAGTGATTTTTCGGTCATCATTACAACCTACCCAATCTACATCTGTGTAGGCAATAAGAGATAAATCCTTTCCTTTTGGATACCATAATCCAAACTCTTATGTTCCTTTGAGATATCCGAAAATTCTCTTCACTGCTAATACATGTGATTCCTTTGGTGCTACTTCNGTGTAGGCAATAAGAGATAAATCCTTTCCTTTTGGATACCATAATCCAAACTCTTATGTTCCTTTGAGATATCCGAAAATTCTCTTCACTGCTAATACATGTGATTCCTTTGGTGCTACTTGAAATCGTGTCACCTGTCCAACTGCCTACATTACATCTGGTCTGGATGTTGTCACATATAGTAGTTTTCCAATCATTGACCTGTATTGCCTCATATTTGTAGACTTTGAATCATCATCTTTTCTTAACTTGCAATTGGTT
>SNQJ01S0016621.1:56805-70663 GCA_010110895.2 Picea sitchensis
CTGAACCCTGCCTGTTGTAGATATTTATCCAGTCTAGAGTACCATGCTCTAGGAGCCTGTTTTAGACCATACAAGGCCTTCTTTAATTTGCACACATAGTCTGCATTCTCTGACAACTAAAATCATTTTGGTTGTTCAATGTAGACTTCTTCTTCAAGTTCCCCATTCATAAAAGCTAATTTTACATCCATCTGATACACTTTAATATTTTTGGAGCATGCATAAGCTAAAAGCAATCGTATTGCTTCCATTCTGGCAACTGGTGCAAATGTCTCTTCAAAGTCGACTCCTTCAACCTATCCATATCCTTTACAAACCAATCTAGCTTTGTTCCTTGTAACCTGTCCATCTTCGTTCAAATTATTCATGTATACCCACTTTGTGTCGATCACATTCTTATCCTTTGGTCTTGGAACCAATTCCCAAGTGTCATTTTTATCATTTTGATTCAATTCTTCATCCATGGCCTTTTTCCAAAATTCATCCTTGTTGGCTTCTTCAAAATAGGTTGGTTCAATCGTAGATGTGAGTGCTAGGTGTGTTTGTTCTGGTGAACGGATTCTTCTTCTAGTCTCAACTCCTACATCTTTCTTTCTGATAATCTTATCTGAACGATTATTCTTCTGTACTCGTCTTCTAGGTGTCTTTGGAGGCACTTTCTGAACTTGCTCTTCTGCTTCTATCATATTCTCTTCATCTTCCTCTTCTACTTCCTTTTCATCTTCTGCTTCTTCTTCGAAAATTTGTTCCATTGATTCATTTTCTTCTTCCTTTGATGTTGGTCTGCATGTTTCATCAATTTTTACGTTGATGTTTTCTACAACTTTGTTCAATCTCATATTGTAACACTTGTATGCTTTCCTTGTACTTGAGTAACCAACAAGTACTCATTTGTCCACACGAGATTCAAACTTTCCCATTTTTCCATCTTCTCTTTTGATGTAGCATTTACTTCCAAAAGCTCTGAAGTGCTTCACATTTGTTGGTCTTCCTTTCCATAGCTCATAAGGAGTTTTTTCAGTGTTGTTTTTTAGCATTACTCTGCTTTGAATGTGAACTGTTGTATGCACTGCCTATGTCCAAAATATATCTGTCAATTTGGAATCCATTAGCATTGTTTGAGCCATTTCATGTATTGTCCTGTTCTTTCTTTCAACAACTCCATTCTGTTGAGGTGTCCCAGAAACGGAGAATTGTCTTTTTATTCCATGATTGTTGTAGTAGTCCATAAATTACTTTGAAGTGAACTCTCATCCATTATCAGATCTCAAGCATTTGATTTTTGAATCCATTTCATTTTCAACCATTTCCTTATAGATCTTGAAGTTTTCAAAAGCTTCTGACTTATTATTGAGAAAGCAAACTACAGTCATTATTGTATAATCGTCAACTAATAACATAAAGTGTTTCTCACCTTTTAAACTCTTTGTTGTAGTTGGTCCAACTAGATCAGTGTGCACAATTTCCAGTGGTCTTGTCATTGAATATTCCTTTGAGTTGGACCTAGTCTTTGTTTGCTTTCCTTGTTGACAATGCTTGCATAAAGTGTTCATTGATTTCGTGATCCGAGGAATTTCTCTGACCGCTTCACTTATGTTGTATTTGACAAGGTTATCAAAATGTATGTGACCCATTCTTCTATGCCATAGCCAACTTTCATCTTCCTTTCCTAGACAACACTTTTCATTTCCAAGTTCACTTAATACATATATGTTGCTTGAAGTTCTCGCAGTTGTAGCAATCAATTTTCTTGAACCTTCTTTTCTTATCTCGCATTTTTGTGAATCGAAAGTAACTTTATGACCTTGTTCACACATTTAACTCACACTTAGAAGATTATTTTTCATATCTTCTACTAGTAGAAAAATTTTTGCCTTGGTATTGGTGTTCCCAATTCTGACTGTGCCTTTTCTAATGATTTTAGTTGAGTCATCATTTCCGAAGGAGACTGATCCATCTCTTTCCTTTCGTAATGTAAGAAACCTGTCTCTATCACCTATCATGTGTTTTGAACAGCCATTGTCAACATACCAACCACGTTTCTTCTTCTTATCTTGTAGAGAAAGTGTGGATTCTTCATTGCTATATTGATCATGCTTTCTTATCCATGTCCTTTTCGGAGGTTCATGTCTATGACTGTTGTTATTCTTTTGCAGTTATCTAGGAGGTATTTTCATTCTACAATCTTTGGTCATGCACCTACCTGTACCAAACAACCTGTAATTAATCTGTACCATAAACAAGTGCATCCAACCATGTACCAAGTATACCAATCATGTGTCAACTACTCATCAACTATGACTCATCAAAATGTACCAACATCATCAACTATAGACCTCATGTATGTGCCAATTCATCAACTACTTGTCTCAACCATGTACCCAACATGTACCTTAACCAAAATCCCTCATCGATTTCATCATCCAAATATGATTTGTAACTCTGTAATAGACCTGGTGTATATGATCACATACCTACAAACCTTCCTTAACTTTCACAACAAGAGACTATCATTTTCATCATCCTTTTCTTTAGTCTCACATGACTAGTTTGGGATTAGTCAACAACCCTAACTTGAAATAATGATAACTATGTACCTGTAATGAATAAATATATGAAAATAGTACACAATGTTCTTCAGTTTGTTTTATGAAATTCCTCCAGGTGTCACTACTTGGACCTCTCAGAAAAGGAGTTATAGAAAAAATGGCATACCTTGTTGAATTGTGGCTTATTCTAGAGAGCGACATTGTAGATCGTGCCCCACAAGGAATATTTTTTGAATGGATCTAAAAATGTTACACAGAATACTACAGACTGTAATCTAACCAACAAATTTGGTCTTCTGGAATTTGGATCTTTTATGAATAAGTTATGACTTTTTTACCCGAAACACATGTTTTAGACTAGTTTCAGGACTAGCCACAAACCCTATTTTCCACGGAGTGTAACTCCAAACATACAACAACCCACAAGCTGAAATTTTTACCACGTATACTTGGATATGTTTCCTCAATGGCATATCAATTTCATAGTTTGAATCATTCTATAAAAAAAATTATTGTTAAAATGGTGAGATGACATGTAAATAACATACCTTAGAAAGCATCATCAAAAGAATTTATCCTCCCTTGAATTTCGGCCTTCTTTTCTTCACCTTCCCTCTGAAATTCAGCTTATATATCCTTTGGTTATCTCAGTCACCTATAGATATTCAATATGCTCAAGTGTGATATAAAATGAGAGAGCCTTGCCTCTTATTTATACTGTCCAAATATCTTCCTTAGAAGCATCTTCTAGGTCACTTAACCCATTTCTAGGTCACTTAACCCATTTATAAGTCACTTAACCTATTTTCCTCTTAGGGTTAACCACTTTCCATAATTAGAAAGTTCTCCATTACTTTAACATTTAAATATTCCTCCTTGACTTTGTCACCTCACTTTATCATTTAAATAATCTTCTTTGATTTTGTCACTTCACTTTATTATTCAAATAATCCTTATCTTCTTGACTTTGTCACTTTACTTTATCATTTAAATAATAATTTCTTCTTTGCAAGCTCTTTGACTTCTTTGACCTATAATTTCTTCTTTGCAAGCTCTTTGACTTCTTTGACCTTTTGGGGCTTCAAGCCAACATATGAGGGTCCTCCAACTTCGTAAGGCCATAACTCTCAAACTGTAAAAAGTTATGTGACGTTCCACATACCACCAGAAATGGAATGACATGTACTATCCATATAGAATAGTATTACCTTCAAATATGTTGAAACACATACCATTATACATGAAACAACCTTGGGTCCATTACCCAAACCTTTGTGCTACTGGAATTCGCTATCGAACTTTCTTCAAGGGTTGACATCAATGACAACCAACCTTAATCAACAACTTGAATAGCAGTAGAAAGATAATATTGACTAATATATTGCATGAGCTTGATACAATCATCCTATATTTTATAAGGTTGATATTGTGTCATTAACATCCATGCACAAAAGGAGAAAATGTGAAGAAATTATCCAGATAAAAAGGGTAAATGGGTCATCCTATATGGATCCATACAAAATCACAAATAAAGAAGTTAATAATACTTGGTTCATTAAAAGTGATTCAAAAAATATCAATTGAAGAAGAGTCGAGAGATGAGACATAATTTCAATGGTGGATGTTTGGTGAGGAAGCATTGACACCATCGAGTCACAAGTCGAGTCGATTCAAACAACAATAAGGTCAACTATCTGGAAGTCGATCGACTGCAAGACGAGTTGAAGACAATTCAATCGAATGCAAGATGAGTTGAAGACAAGTCGACCGACTGCAATCCTGCAGATTGATGGAAGTTGGAGAAGACAAGTCAATTGATTTCAAGATAAGTAGAAGACAATTCAACCAACTGAAGGTCAAAGTCAAAGGAAAATTGAATCGGGAAATACAAGTCATCCAAAGTAACTCGAGACGACCAAAGTTAAATTTCTCAAGTCGGTCTTCTTCCAAGTCGAGTCGGTCAAAGAAAGAAGTAACCTAAAGGTCGAAGTCGAAGAAAACTTAAATACAATTCGGGTCAATGTTGAAGCAATATGGGTTGACTATAATTGAAATATTCAAGTCAAAGTTTCTCCTAGTTTCGTCGACCAAAAAGATGTTTGTCAATCGAATGAGGAAGAAAATACAAAAAAGGGTAAGGCCAAGTCAAATCTTTAGTGACTAGCATCTGAGAGGGAACCGATTTTAATATAACCATAAAGTAAAATGTTTACAAGTTGAGTTTAAATAATCACCAACAAAGGAGATATGTGGAGGTCGATTTAGACAATCACAAAAAGGTAATATGTGTTGAAGTCGATCTAGAATCTAACGAAGAAAGGAAAATATGGGAAAGTTTCCTTCAAATAACTACCTACACCGGCCACCTAGCACACTTTCTGGGGAAATTTCTCATCAGTTGGCCAATTGGGCATGTGCTGCAAAAAACCCATGTTGTAGAATTTTAAAATTCGTTTCCATCACTCCAGAATCTTCATACAAAAATTGTTGTCTAAATTGGTGTACGAAAATTAATTAATAAAAGCAACCATTTGTGTTAGTTAAATGAAGGGGTGCAAAGTTTCATTCCAAAATGACACATTGTTTCAAAATGGCATGCTTTGGAGGACTATATAAGTAAAGGAATATGAAGGGAAGAAGGTGTCTTGGTGGATATAATGGATTGAATGAAAGTTCATTCTATCGGGTTGGTGCATGTTTACAAGTTGGGTCTTGTCATGAGAATTGGATTCCTCACATCTCAGTTGGATCTGAGATCAACAAGTTGAGTATTTTTATGAGGGTTGGATTCATCATTTCTCATTTGGATCTAAGAAATACAATTTGGGTCTTGTATCAGAGAGTTGGATCTCTCATATTCAATTGAAGTTGAAGATATTAAAGGATTGATTTTATTTGTATTCATTCAAGTTAAATAAATAAAAGAATGATATTTTATCTACTTCGTACAAATTGTTTTATACATGTTTATGAATAATTCATCGAACTGCATGTATCTTATTCGGTTAATTTAGGTAATCTATGAAAGTGTGAAAACTAGCCAAAAGTTTCATACACTGATTCACCCCCCCTCTCAGTGTCAGTGTGTGTTTTCAACAATTGGTATCAAAACAGGTGCCTTCAACATAGTTTAAACACTAGAAGGTATATTCTTAAGAAATGGGTGGACAAATTACTCTCTCCATAAATGAATCTCCCTTATTTTATGGAACAAACTACTCTTCATGGAGGGACAGAATGAAATGGTATCTGAAGTCAACAAGATCTAGTGTTTGGGACTCAGTAGTATCTAAACCATGGTACTCAACTACCTCAAAGAACAAATCCAAAATTACAAAAGAAGCAAAGAAAAATAATTCAATAGCATTAAAGGAAACCCAGAATGGATTGTTAAACCAAGTCAAAGAAAATATGGGACATTGCACCTCTGCTAAAGTACTATGGCTCCAACTAGAGAATTATTATCAAAATAAAGAGAAAAACAAAGAAATGGAGAATTACAATCAGTTTATAGAACAAAGAAAAGAAACAAAGAAATCTAATCATATTAAAGAACAAAACTCAAAAATAGAGAAATTCAATCAGATTGAAGAACAAAATATAGATAAAGAGAATTCAAATCAGAATAAAGAACACAACACAAAAGAGGACAATTCCATCAAAGAATTGATGAAAACCCAAGTCATCAACAGAGAAAACTACTACATCAAGGAATTGATGAATACCTCAGTATTCCCTAAAGAAAAACTATTATATTTTAAGACTAGTGTTGTAGCTACAATTGAAGTGATTAGTACAGAACCAGGAAATGGTCTATATATTGAAGTTACTAAGGATGTTCTTGACCATCTTGAATATGCAGTTATGTGTACTTTAGAAGAGTTGGAGAAACTTCAAAATAAAGATATGTTTCCACTACAACACTTAGATAAATTTAACAACCATGAATATAAATAACAAAAGAATCTGCTAGAGTACAAAGAAGAATATATCAATAGATTAAAGACTGAAGTTATTGATCTAACAAAAGAAATGAACAAATTGAAGGAACATGACAAAATCAATAAATGCACAAAATAATTAGAAGAAACAAAAGAAATGGTCAACAATTAAAGACTCAACTTGAAGAAGCTAAGGAAAGTGAAGAAACCTTGAAGAGTCAGTTGACTAAAAAGGAAGAATCATGCCACACGCTATAATTAGAAGTCATCAACCTCAAAATAATTCAGCTAGAAAACAAGGAATAAATCAAAATATTGAAGACTAAAGTTGTTGATCTAACAAAAGAAATGGAAGAGTTGAAGACATATGAAAAAACCAATAAATGCAAAGAATTCTTGGATGAGACAGAACAAATAGTCATCAATCTAAAGACTCAACTTGAATAATATAAGGAAATAGAAGAAGACTTGAAGATCCAGTTGACTAAAAAGGAAGAAACATGTCACATGCTATAATTGGAAGTTATCAACCTAAAAAGAAGAATGAAAAGACAAAAGAAACTGTCAAAATCCATAACAACTTAGGCATCATGGATAATATATGGAACATTCAAATACCAACCGATGAAAAAATTGGTCTTGGGTACAATAAGAAAGAAGAAGGTGGCAAGTGGAACACCATTCACAAACATGAGAAAGGATTATCCTCCTCAAAAGGAAAAAGTGAAATTACAAACCAAATACAAACCATGAACTTTGTTAAAGGAGGAAGCTATAAAAGTAAAAAACAAGAAGCATATCAAAAGGCATACTTCTCATGTCACAATAGACTTGAGTATGGAAACACCTTCAATGGTTATTTATTTTCTTGTAAAAACTTTGGTTACAAACAATTGGAATGCAAGAGTCCTAAAAATAAAAATTTAGTAAGGTCCAATAACTTAATGAGATGATGGAGATACAATTATGCTGGGCACGCAGAACGTTGTCATACCATGGGATGCTACAATTGTGATAAGTTTGGGCACAAATCCCAAGACTACAGGAAATCAAGAAAAAAAACCCATGAAAAATAATCCATACAAGTCAGGAAGTAAATCTAATGAACTTTTGAAGAAAAGAAGAGAGGATAAATATGAAAGGACAAGTGTAGAAAAGAATATTTCATCAAACAAAGTGCCTTATGGAAAGATATGGAGAAGAAAATATGAAGAAGAAAGAAAGAAAGATGATGAAGATCTTGCACCGGAAAATGAATAAATTGATAACAATAAACTGATGGATGAAAATCCTAATCAGGAATGTGAAATTCAGAGCTTTGCAAGATGAGTCAAAGACAAGTTGACGGACTGAAATCCTAGATATTGACGGAAGTTGGAAGACAAGTTGATCGATTTCAAGATGAGTCGAGGACAAGTCAACCAACTGAAGGTTGAATTCGAAGGAAAATTGAGTCGAGAAATACAATTCGGCCAAAGCAAGTCAAGATGACCAAATTTGAATTTCTCAAGTTGGTTGTCTTCTAAGTCGAGTCAGCCCAAGAAAGAAGTAACCTAAAGGTCGAAGTTGAAGAAAACTTAAATACAATTTGGGTCGAGGCTGAAGCAAGATGGGTCGACTAGAATTGAAGTACACAAGTCAAAAAAATTCCTAGTTGATTCGACCAAAAATATGTTTGTCGGTCAAATAAGGAGGAAAATACAAAAAAGGGTAAGACCAAGTCAAATATTTCGTGACTAGCAACTGAGAGGGAACCGATTTTAATATAACCATCAAGTAAAACCAATTTTAATATAACCATCAAGTAAAATTTTTACAATTTTAGTTTAAATAATCACCAACAAAGGAGATATGTGGAGGTCAATTTATACATTCACAAAAGGGTAATATGTATTGAAGTCGATCTGACATCCGACGATGAAAGGAAAATATGCGCAAGTTTCCTTCAAGGAACTGCTTGTACCGGCCACCTAGCACACTTTCTGGGGAAATTTTCCATGTGTCGACTAATTAGGCATGTGCTGCAAAAAACTATGTCGTAGAATTTTAAAATGTGTTTCCATCACTCCAGAAGCTTCATATGAAAATCGTTGTCTAAATTGGTGTACGAAAATTAATTAATAAAAGTAACCATTTGTGTTAATTAAATGAAGACATGCAATGTTTCATTCCAAAAGGACACATTATTTCAAAGTGGCACCCTTTGGAGGACTATATAAGTAAAGGAATATGAAGGGAAGAAGGTGTCTTGGTGGATATATATATATAATGGATTGAATAAAAGTTTATTCTATCAGGTTGGTGCATGTTTACAAGCTGAGTCTTGTCATGAGGATTGGATTCCTCACATCTCAGTTGGATCTAAGATCAACAAGTTGATTATTGTTATGAGGGTTGGATTCCTCATTTCTCAGTAGGATCTGAGAACTACAAGTTGAATCTGGTATCATAGAGTTGGATCTCTCATATTCAGTTGAAGTTGAATATATTAAAGGATTGATTTTATTTGTATTCATTCAAGTTAAATAAATAAAAGAATAATATTTTATCTACTTCATGCAGTTTGTGTTATACATGTTTATGAATAATTAATTTCACTTCATGTATCTTATTCAGTTAATTTAGGTAATCTATGAAAGTGTGAAAAGTAGCCAAACGTTCCAGACATTGATTCACCCCCCTCTCAGTGTCAGTGTGTGTTTTCAACATAGTTGGTGCTACTAATTTAGGAATATAATGACTAATATACACCATGGATTGATATACCACATATCCCTCCACCATAGAACCATGAGGATGTTCTCTTCGTATAACCAAATTATTCAATGATTTCAAGTGCCTCTCCACCCCACATTGACCTTCTATGTATAGGTCCACACATTTCAATCTCCTCAACTTGGTGTATGAGGTAGTGTTCTTATGCATTGAAAAATGTTGGAGGCAGATACTTTTTCATTTCACACATTAGCCGAGGAATTTCTCTCTTCCAATATATTATATCATCTTCATGGATTTTTTTCAATGATAACCATCTATAGAACATGACACAAGAAAATAACATGTTTCAAAATTATAACATAATATAATAGCTTACATTACAAGTAAAATTGTTGGCCCTTAGTCATGTATTAAGGAATAAAGCGAATATTAAGGAAGAAGAAAGACAAAGTATGAAGTGCACGGAAGGCACACAAACTGAGGAAGGGTCGAAGTGGTTAAAGAAGCATAAAAGAAGGAACACAAGTCGTTGAAAGAGAAGATCAAGGAAGACAAAGCAGCAAAGAATATAGATCATGTACAAGTTAGCAAGCGGAAGAAGACACTAATGGGTGCTTTGGAGCACCTCATGAAGAAGAAGGAAGAACAGGTCGGAGAAGTCCTTAAAATGAGGGTTATGTGGACCTAGGGTTTTGGCACCTAGGCTTCATTCCATGGTTTTCTAAGAGTTGTGGAATGTATAAATAGAGTTCTAGAAGAGTTGAGATGAGAGGCGATAGTGGTGTTGAGATGTAAGAGTGTTATGTTTTAGGGCCTTATTGTATTTTGGGTCTTCAGCTGGGTGTGAATATCGACTCTGCATCTGGGTGCGCAGGGGTAGGAAATAAAGAGGAAGAGAGAGAAGGATCTGCAGCTGAGTGCGCAGATAGAAATGTATATCTTCATATATTATATCAATAAACATAGTTATGTGGATGTATCCCTAGGGAGAGGGTGAACCACGTAAAATATTGTTGTTCCATGTGGCTGATGCTTTGTTATTTACTACCTTTTATATTGTTATTGCACTGTTATTTTTCTTGTTGAAGATAAGAAGATATAACTTACTTCGTGAAGTTAAGCATAATATTGTTAAGAATCTTTGGGCCATTTTATGTTTTTGTTTAGAATCATCTTGCATTTCCTCTGGTTGTAGACACATGTGTCCTGCAACCCCCTGTTGGCCCTTGACCAAGTTTTGAAGAGTACTTGGTCTTACTCAACCACTTTTGGGACTGCAACAGCTTGCCAAGGAAGGAGCGCAACGCGAAGTAGAAAATAAGGAAGGAAGACCTATTTTGGGGTCCATTTTAGGGTTTTGGGTTGATGTAACGGGAAAGGGATGTCGGCACATGGGTTTACTCACGTTTAGGCCCATTTTGTAATCTATAAATAGGCAATATAGATAGTAAGATAGGGGAGATAGTAATGTAGTACATATGTGTGATGTATGAATGAAAGCTTAGTGCTAGTAATGGGATCTGTGTGATCGGATGTATCTTAGAGTGCTCTGTGCATGAGATCAGAGAGCTAAGTGCAGGTTGTTATAGTCTGATGTTGAAGAGCAAGGAAGAAGGATCTAGCGAGCTGCGCAAATCTTTTGTCCTGTGCAAAGTAAGGGTCGTTGAAGCTCTGTGTCGTAACTGCTTGACCAAGATAAGATAAATAAGACTTTGTGGACGTAGCCCCAGGGTGGGGGTGAACCACAATAACTGTGTGTATAGTGTTTTGTGCTTCGCTCTTATGTACGTATCTCTTTCTTGGCTAAGTGATTGATGTGGTTAAGTAGATCTAGTCATGCTCTATGTTGTTGATGAATGAATGAACATTAGATCTGATATATGAGATGCTTAGTGCTTGATATGTTGAATCTAACCTATACTGTTGTGAAGAAGTACTAAATCATTCTTAGTATGAGTATCTACTGTGATGCTCTGTGACTTCTGTGAAGTATATTAATGAATGTATGTTAAGGAATAACTGGTGCTAAGTGCGATGTAAGAAAGATAATCACATATCTGTGTCCCAGCTAAGGTTGCAGACACATGAGTCTTGCAACCACCCCTGCCTCTACCTCGAGTGAGACTTCATCTTCTTTGCAGGTGTTGCCGAAAGGGTCGGTAGTTAGGGCTTTTTTGGTGCGCTCTTGAGTGTTGAACCCTGGGTCTGCCCCTGTGCCAACAAATGGTTCCGTTGTCGGGACCTGGAACTGTGATTGTTGGGAACTGAAGAAGAAGAAGCTTTGTGTGAAATAATCTATGTGCGTAGATCTGTTTCCTTAGTGCGCAGTGTTATGTTTGACCTGTGAAGCTTTGTGCCAAGAAAAGAGGTCATATCTGAAGAAAGAGAGGTCAGATTTGAAGAAAAGAAGTCAGATCTACGAAGAAAAAGGTAAGATCTGTAAGCTCTATGCCTCGATAAAGGTAAGAATAGTTAAAAGTTTTAGATCTGGAAGCTTTGTGCTATGTAGAAGTAAGATAAGTGAAATTGTTTTTTGTTTCTAAAGCATGGATCTAGGTATGTTTGATAGATTATGTCCTAGCTTCAAAAATAGGGCATTAATAGATGAAAGAAAGTTTGATATGAATAGATCTGATAAGTATAGTGATAGATATGTTATGCCTATGCATCGAAAGAATGTCTGGACTAACAAGTAGATGCAGGCTCCTAGAAAAAAAAAATTGCAAGTTAGCCACCATGATCCCGGTGCGCAGTATAGAAGGAGTTGGGGAACATCTAAACGGACAAGAGGATTAACCCTTTTTTATAGTTGCAGACGACCGAGACATATTGCTAAAGAATGCCCTGGGAGAATACCTAGTTGCCTCTGTTGTAAGGCTATGGACCATGAAGTATTGGATTGCCCTAGAATGATTGCTAGGCTTGAGAAGATGAATATGGAACAAGCAAACCCTGAGGGAGATCAAGAGACCAAGATTATAAAATAAACCCAGAAGGAATCAGAAAAGATATTGCTACAGATGAGAGATACCTTGAATGACCACCGACATGTTAGGATATCAGAGATATTCAAAGAAAAGGAGCAAATCGAAGCAAGAATAGGGGACTTTGACATTGACTATACTCTTGATAAATAAGCGCAAGTGAACATTGTGCCAGAAAGAACTTGGGAAGCTATAGGAAAGCATGCCATGATCCCTTCCCTAGGAGGAACAAGTTTCTTCAGAGGAAAGCTAGTAAACCTATGTGGAAGGCTCGCCCGGATACCTATGACTGTCAATGGAACTTTGACATAGGAAGACTTTGAGATCATTAAATTTGTTGAAGACAGTGCCCCATTTACCATGCTCATAGGAAACCCCTGGATTGATAGAGAACAGGCCAAATGAAGAGAAGCAGAGAAAGTGTTGGAACAGAAGAAGCAAGAGTTAAAATACTTTATGACCAGAAGGATTGCGCACTTGATTGAAGATCAGAAGAGAAGATCACAGATATTTAATATTAGTACCTCCGATGTCAAAGCTAAGAGAACACTTGAGGATCCGCAGAAGATCGAGTTACCTATTTTTGATACAGAAGAAGTATTATCAAGGAACCCTACGAAAGATTTTCCACAGCGCGAAGTAACTAAGACCACAGAAGATAAACATCAGAATGGTAAAAGCCTTACTGAGACGAAACTCACTAGGACGAAGGCTAGGAAGTTAAGAAAGAAAAGGGATAATATTGTAAGGCTACAAGAGGTTCTAGAGGACACTTCGCAGCAAGAAGAATTGCAGAATGGGAGCTTTGCCAAGATATCAGAACAACGACATAGACTAATTCGCCACAATGAAGCAATATAGATGTTGGAATCGATATACCCGTTCGACCGCCACTCTGAATGGATCAAAAAATAGTTATGCGTTACCACTAGACCGTTGGATAGTACCAGAACAGATAGAACGGAGTTAATGAAGGCCCCATGTCCGTTGCAAGTAGATTGTTGCTGAGATTGCCTACTTAACCTGATGTGCCATGCACCGAGAATAATTTTTTCTAACTGAGAATCTGAGCGTGAACCCTGAGATTTACTTGCCCTAAGATCATTGCCTTACTATTCACTATCGTCTCTAAATTCCTTTTGCACTCGAGCCAACTGACCCAAGTTTGTATGTCGAACGAGCTCAGCGCTACTGAGAAAATTGTTGAAGAAGTTCTAATTGATTTAATGGCTAAGAGAGTCATGTCAGAACGTGGAATGTCTATAGGTGTACAGGAATCATCCTCGGGCGTACTTCCATATTCCCCTTCCACTGCTCAAGCAAGACCATCCCGACCGCCTTCGGAAAGACTATCTAAGCTCGGAAATGACTTCACCACTATGAAGATGATCCCAAGCATCTTGCCTAAATATATCCCACCACTAAGCAAACCAGTGAATCGAGACTCTGTACCTAGAGTGTGGTATACCTAGGGAGGTAATATGGGGTACCTAGTGAGGTACCCAATGGGAATGTAGTTATGTGTTATTAGTGGAAGTCGTGTAATATATGGAAATGTGGTCATTCAATGTAAGGTGGACTAGGTCCACTATATTAATAAAGGCCCACTATGGTAGTTGGATGTAATAAATGTGAGAAGGCTCTCTAGAAGGTTCCTAGGAGATAG
>SNQJ01S0016621.1:70713-92885 GCA_010110895.2 Picea sitchensis
TCTCTATTTCTTGTGTTCATGTTATGGTGAATGATTTATGGTTTATTCTTGGTTATTTCTGAAGTATATTTGCAGATCTGATATAGGTACTTAACATAAAGACTTCGACTATGTTGTAGTCAATGCGTACCTCCCGAAAGGGGTGCGCGCAATTCATGTTGACCAGGAGAAGCTCACCTCGCTGAAATTTAGTGATTTTAACCTTGGAGATCGCAAGGTATACATTATTCTAGCCTCGCACAAGTATTTGACTATTACAAAAGGAAATAACCCCAAGATTGTACTATAGTAATGGACCCATAACCTTGCGCAGTCAACCCTCTTCAACGTAATGAAGATTCCACATTTCGGGAGGCATCATGAAGTAAATGATTGTGTTCAACTATTGTTGTCCTGCTACCATGGAGGATACCTATGGTTGGCTCGGTGCATCACCTTGGATCTGATTCTGATCAATCAGATCATTGGGCTAAGCATGCAGGGCCCTGACCCGCAGGACTTTTACTCTGGAAAGACCGTAGACCGTGCTCTCTCTCAACGAATAAAAGACACATATGGTGATATGGAGAAAGGCATGTGAGGTTACAAGGTAGCCTCCATTGAGAATGCAGCAGTACGCTTTGGTTTCCAACTGATCGCAGGCAAGTTAGTCCGAAAAAATAGACCTACACAGGTGACCAGATTTGTAGTTGACCTCACAGGGAAGTGCGCAGAGGGTCTACAAATGAACTGGGCGAAATACCTCATAAATCAACTAGAGCTTGATTGTAGACAAGCGCAGGACCAAGGGTATGAATTCCACTTTAGCTGGTTTCTCATACTCATCGCCTTCATCACGTGGGAACTGCCCAAGGGAGCCACATTTCCTAAGATCGAACCCTTCGAACCCCTGGCCATGAAGTTCTGTACGTTGTGGTACTCCAGCGACATGAACAAATAGTGGCAGTCCAATGTCATCTTCCATGCGTACTAAATTCAGTTGAGGAATGCCATCCAGTCTACACTTCTCATTACACCCAACACTCTTCATAGGTTTTGACCTTTGATGAAATTCAGCGCAGATCGTCACTTCACCTACATCACAGTACGCGCAGACAAGCACAAACAATAAATCCAGTCATATTACAAGCTAACAGAAGATGACCTGGAGGAGATTACCAAGGAATGGTCGACAGACCTCCTTGTTGTAGCAGACCTCGCAGAGATGTCTGACATAGATAGCCCTGAATCTATGCCAAATACACCAGGACCGTGCAATACTAAGAAGGATGTGGAAGTTCAATATATCCACAGCACATCCACGAAGACTGCTTCACTTTCACCTGTGAAGGGAGGTGACGATGAAGAACTAGTGGGAACAGAAGTTGAGCAGATCAAAGGAAAGGTTACACCGCCTAGGGACGAGGCAGATCCCTCCAAGGAAAGGAAGATTATCCCACTGAGGCCCTCATCCAGAAAGAAAACTAAGGCCACTCGGACCACGCTTAAGACTATGCTTACCCCGAATGATTTTGACTTCTCAATTGTCGCACTGAATGATGTCTCATTAGAGCTCACGGAAAAGCAAGAAGCAAAGTAGGAGGAACTATTCCGTCGGATCATGGGTGAATTCAAAGAAGCACAGCAGGCACTTCAGTCCAACCAAGCAGCTTCTACGTCACCGTTAACAATGGAAATATTAGAAACAGACGATGATCCCACACAGTTACGCCAAATCATCGAGAAATTCAAAGCTCACCTTCGACGAGCTCAAGAAGACATAGCGAAAGCCACCCTGGCTTTGGTGCAAGCACAAAGCGCACATGAAGAGCGACGGAGAAAGGCAGAACAGGAGAAGCTTGACTTACAAGCGAAATGGGAAGAGGAAAAAGCCCAGTTATAGCAGAGCAAGGACCAGTTGCTAGCAAAGCAACTTGAAACACAAGAAAGAGTTCACAAGGAACTGCGCTTTGTGACAATCATAGAAGTGGAGATGGAAGATCGTCTTCCACAGTAGGTGACCCAACTGGAAGAAGTAATCCAACAACTTCAACAATGCATCATGGATCTGGATCTCCGCACTGTTCCTGAGACACCCCAAGAGATAAGATACCTAAGAGAAGCCACCGCTCGAAGCACAGTCAACTGATTAAAAAATTTGGCTTCGAAATGTAGGCAGCTAAGCACCAGAAGCACCCAAACCTATGAAACCCTCATAGAGAATCCATAATTACAGACATTGGAGGCACAGCTCCACGAAGCAAAGCAGCATGTAGACATGCTACAAGCACAGCTAAAGTCTGTGACCTCAGTCGAAAGAATGAAGAGGTTCACAGAGCAACACATAGCCCAACAACAAGTACACACGCTACAAAGTAAAGTAATGGATGTCTCTCAACAACTACAACCACTCCAAGAGAAGGCATGTCAATTGTTCGCCGAACTTGAAAGCCAGGGAGATCAACTTGAACAGGGTGGCATCACTGCAGAACAGTGCCTGGAAGGACCGCTTAATGACACAGTACTCCAGGAATTTACTGAACAAGAGGTTGTCGCACTACAGCAGGTCGAAGTCGCTCAAGCCAAGCTCGAGGCATTCAAAGCGGAATTGGTCAAACCTGAGTGACTCGGGATGAGTCACGGGTGAGTGTTGGGGGCTTGTTGGCCCTTGACCAAGTTTTGAAGAGTACTTGGTCTTACTCGACCACTTTTGGGACTGCGACAGCTTGCCAAGGAAGGAGCGCAATGCGAAGCAGAAAATAAGGAAGCAAGACCTATTTTGGGGTCCATTTTAGGGTTTTGGGTTGATGTAACGGGAAAGGGATGTCGGCTTGTGGGTTTACCCACGTTTAGGCCCATTTTGTAATCTATAAATAGGCAATATAGATAGTAAGATAGGGGAGATAGTAATAAAGTACATCTGTGTGATGTATGAATGAAAGCTTAGTGCTAGTAATGGGATCTATGTGATCAGATGTATCTTAGAGTGCTCTGTGCATGAGATCATAGAGCTAAGTGCAGGTTGTTATAGTCTGATGCTAAAGAGAAAGGAAGAAGGATCTAGAGAGTTGTGCAGATCTTCTGTCCTGTGCAAAGTAAGGGTCGTTGAAGATTTGTGTTGTAACTGCTTGACCAAGATAAGATAAACAAGACTTTGTGGACGTAGCCCCAGGGTGGGGGTGAACCGCGGTAACTGTGTGTATATTGTTTTGTGCTTCACTCTTATGTATGTATCTCTTTCTTGGCTAAGTGATTGATGTGGTTGAGTAGATCTAGTCATGCTCTGTGTTGTTGATGAATGAATGAACATTAGATCTGATATATGAGATGCTTAGTGCTTGATCTATTGAATCTAACCTATATTGTTGTGAATGAGTACTGAATCATTCTTAGTATGAGTATCCACTGCGATGCTCTGTGAATTCTGCGAAGTATATTAATGAATGTATGTTAAGGAATAACTGATGCTAAGTGCGTTGTAAGAAAGATAATCACAGATATGTGTCCCAGCTAAGGTTGCAGACACCTGAGTCTTCCAACCACCCCTGCCTCTATCTCGGGTGAGACTTCATCTACTTCACAGGTGTTTCCGAAAGGGTCGGTACTTAGGGCTTTGTTGGTGCGCTCTTAAGCGTTGAACCCTGGGTCTGCCCATGTGCCAACACCCCCCTATTGCTACTTTGGGTGAGAGTTCATCTACTTCGCAGGTGTTGTCGTAAGGGCTAGTAGTTAGGGTTTGTTGGTGCGTTGTTAGAGTTGAACCCTGGGTCTTCCCCTGTGCCAACAAAAACACATGTCATTAAGTACAACAACAAATTAAAAGAACATTTTTCATATTATAAATCATAGCTAATTACCTTGTGTATTTTCGAAGATCATATATAACATGTTTGACGTTGTTGTCAAAGTCATTTGGGAGAGATAGCGATATAACATATTGTATCAAAAAAAATGAATCGTTATTTGTTTCGACCAAAGTAGACAAAAATAAAATAAAAAATATTAAAATATGTATATGGCCAATATATAAATATGTATATCAAAATTATTACCTTAATGAAGGTATGTCAAGCATGTGTTTTTACCCCACCATATTCACCTTTCTTTGTTAAGATATTATTTATGTTTGAAGTAAAACCCATGGGAAATTTAATTCTATGAATGACCTATTTTACATCATTGCTTTGTTGCTATGTTAATAACTATGGAAGGTAATTATTTCGGTCTACATCGCTATTTGATCGGATCACACTTCGCATTGCATGATTGGTTTCCTGAATGTCATTACAAATTTTGACAATTTTTTCCTTATCCCTCCTACCATCTATGATTCACCATAATGTTTCTATCAGATTCTTCCCGATATGAATTGTATCAAAAAATGAGCTATTTTTAGCTCCTCATAGTAAGGAAACCTCATGAATTGAGTGGGATAACATTTCGTTCCTCGTGGAAGCCCATTATTAACACCTTCATGATGGTGGCCTTCATCACGAAACATAAAAGAAATCACAAAAATTGAAATACGGTAAAATAAATTCAATAAATATTAAAATAAATATTCAAAACATTACATATACAATACATAAAGAAATTGTGTACCTTGACGATTCTTATTATATTCCAACCTCCATAGATGAGGTGTCACTCTTCGTGGTTGTAATCCAGTCTCACCGCCATCATGGAAGAAGATGATGGGACAAATGGTTTTAATAGTGCAACGGTAATATTTGTATCGTCGCACATGAGATGAACTATGTGACGAAAGATAGAGTTCTTCGCCTAGGCAACAAACGCAGGCTGATTAAAAAAAAGAAAGATAAATTTAAATCTTTATCTTCATTTTTATGACAAAAATCTACTTTCATTGCAAGTAGTTCGTCAAATTTTTCAATATGTAGCAGTGTAGCACATCCATGAGAATGACTTCTCCCATAACCAAAAATTCCCCCAGGGGAAAATGTGGACCCTCCAGAAAAGATGATCCTAAAGCTAGTATGAAGGAAGAAACCCCCAACATTGGATGTGGACACAAAAGGAAAACCTCCCCATGGTAAAAAAAATCCCCCAAGGAGTGGTGTGCTAACCCAAGGAAAGTTAAAACCTCCAGATGTACTACTACCCCCAGACTGGCTAGGGACAATCCCAAAACCCCTAGGAATACTCCATCCAAAAGTTACACATGCACCTGATGATGTTGGGTCTCTCATCGGATTGGCGAAGGTGGAAGGAGTTCCACTTCCCATGTTAAAATTGAAGCTCAACCCCCCACTAGAAAATAATCTGGAAGTGGGAATGGATATAGAAGGAATAGGAATAAGGAAGTTAATTATACTGAAGGATGGAGATTATGCCATATATTGTGTTCCCAAAATTAAGGAACCAAACTGAAATGGTAAGGACGGTGTAGGTAAAATGGAGCTAAGGGGTGGAAATGTGGATATTACTGGGATGCCCCGAGGGGGATTTCCCCCTGTCCCACTTGGGGATGGGATCATAGGCTCATCTACACTAGATGAAAAATTATGTATGTACATGGTGGGAGGATGAACAAACAAAGAGAAAGTCTCACTGAAAATTTCCCTTACTCAGACAAGTAAAGAGGTGTCCGGCTTAGTTAAAGGTGGATTGAAATTTGGTGGAGGATGTTCGTCTACCACCTCTGCTTCAACCAAATTTGTCTTGTAAAACCAAATATAATACCCTTCAAAGTATTTTTCACTCATTTCTAACTTATTTAGAGGTGGTTGCACCTTCGTAATAGGCTCAAGGCCTCGTAATCGATGGGATTGGCGTGGTAATTCAACCATGGTGAATAAGCTATGATACTGAAAAACATGAATTAACCTATGGCCAACCCAAAATCAGACTCAAAGAGCACACCCCTAATCAAATATAGGAAAACAAAAAGCAAACCAATTGTCTCAGAGGCCTTCTGAAAACCAACCCTATGGGAGGGGTCAAGTCCCCCACAAGATTAGCTAGCAAAGGTGTGAGGAGTAGTTATGATGATCTATGTGAAACAACCCTGATCGATGCAAGTACCCTTTATTAATATGGGCACCCTCTGGGGGAACTGAGACCGCTAATGAACATCTTCCCCAGGTACCACAAGCACGTCCCACCTACAGTCACCTATGTGGATCCCTAAGAAAGGTTACTAAGGATACCACCTAACAATAAATGTTCGGGTGAACATTCATAATTCTAATCACACATAAGGGTAGGGTAACTAATATCAAAGCTCTGAAGGTGTTAACCAACATAATCCACATATACATAATGATCGAAGCAGTACCGCAAACACCAAAACAAGAAGAGAGGGGTAATCTCTCTACTTTCCCCGATGTGACATCATGCTTGAATCCTTTGTTAGATGAGCTTCTCAAAACATCGGTTGCAAGAATGGATTTCCACGCTCTTTAATGACCTATAACTTGAATTTTGTGGCCTTGGATAGTTTACTCTCCAATACTAATCCAAGGCCCTAAACCTATCTAGAGTTGGTTTTCTATCAAACAAAAATGTCTAATTTTAGATTGAGCGCTTATTTTTAGGGTTGTTAGGTCTAAATGTAATGGATGAAACTTTAGTGATGTTTGGACTCTTGACCCAACCAAGCAATGCAAATATGATAATGAAAATCATTCACTTCAATGAACTCTAGCTATGGTAGGGAGAGAGATTTTATTTCCTTTCCTTTGCAATCTTTAGAAAATGAATCCTTACACACACAAGGAAATCAATAGAGACAATCCAAATCTGAAATGTTTTGTAAAATTTGGTAACCAAACAATGTTCTTAATACAATCCTTTATCCTAGTGCTTCAAAGGCAATCTAGCATGCAACACTATTTTGTCTTTTTTATTATTTTTCAATGTGAATGCAAAATTTCTTAATCTACACAAGAAATATCAATGAAAATGGGACTAACCAGTAATGATTAGCAAGAAAAGGGGTTGTAGGAAATTGGATATGAGGTGAGATCATCCCACTACAATGTCATCACAAAAATCACACCCAAAAAACTCACCAAGGAGGGTTGATCTAGCAAAGAACAAGGGTCATATACAAATAATAGTAAACAACCACTGATAATAATAACTAGATCTATTCAAATCTGTTGGACGCTCATCTAAACTTCATTGAGGTTCTTAGATAGAAAGGGAAATTATCCAACAAGTACCAATCAATTCACTCAAATAAACTCAATAAAACATTTCAAAAGTAATTCATGTGACAATTAAAGCTTCAATCAGGAACCAAAACAGGCCAAGAAGAACATTGCAACACACTCTATACCAAAGGACATACCTACAACCATAGGTTAGGGATTTGATATGAAATTTTGCAGTTATGGTAGTGCCTCATGGGACACAGGCCTCTCAACCAATGAAGGGGCCTCACAGGTACCAAAGGACATACCTACAACCATAGGTTATAGATTTGGTCTGCAATTTTGTAGTTCTAGTAGTGCCTCATGGGACACAGGCTTATCAACCAATGAGGGGACCTCGCAGAACATCTCTACTACAACTCACAAGGACCTAGGAAATTTTGGTTTTTTGAAAATATGGATCAGTGGCAGATCTTCCATATTTGGATCAAATCTACCATATCTATCATATTTAGGCCTGGGAATAACTGAAATGCAAATCACAAGAACAAAGGGATAAGTAGGAAAAGAGACTCAATTTAGAGAAAAATTCTTCCCCGGTATGGTCTCCAATATGTTATGGGATTTTAGCTCATAGGGATCTAACTGAGCAAATCGGTAAGATATCCCTAGGATTGGCCTAACAATCCTAGACAGGAGTGGTATATATTTCTTATGGTTCTCCTAGAAACAAGCATATCATTACACGAGGAAATATGAGAATGGATTACCTTTTCCTAAAGTTTGTCCTCAATGAATTCTAGTTGTTTCAGTCCTGAAGTCCCAGCCTCAGCTTCTACAACCTGCTCCAAGTAAACCAAAGAAAATACAATACTATTCTACTTATATTCCTAGTGCTAAAATCCTAGATATAGCTTGATCTAATCTTGTCTACAACAATATAAACCAAATCTGAATATTCATATATCAAAGACAAATATTCAGAGGGAAAACCAAATGATCTATTAATGAATCATGGAGAATATATATAAATTCATACCTCAACTTGATGAAGATGCATCATCCTTTAACATCCTTTCTCTTTGCCCCTCACCTTGTAACTCTTCATTTCTAGAAGTTTGACAGTGCCTCGTGGGTTGAACCACTAGTGTCCAATGAGGGGGCCTTGTTGGTTGTATGCTAGGTGTCTTGCAAGGATGCCTAACAATGGGTAAAAAGGGCTCCAAAAGGGGTCAAACCCTAGGCAAAAGATGTACTTTGGCTTTAATCCTATGATAACTTCCTCTCTTGCATATAGGGTGGAAATTAAGGCTATAACACAAAGAAACATTGACAAGAAAAGGTGTTAATAATAGAACAACAATAGCGATGGAAACTGAAATAATTTGAGAATGTATAGAATTGAAAAGAAATGTTGAATCATTTTCCAACAAATTTGAGAATTTAGTTGAATATGGGGTTACCTTCAGCTTGGGATAAATAAGGCAAGTTATTTTCATATGAAAGCTACAAAAATAGCGTGTTCCTTGCTAGGGAGAAATATGACATATTTCAAAATATAGTTAATACTCTAAAAGGTCAAACCATTGGTGGCCTACTCATAGATGACTTATATATTTTATGGAAGAAAAAGAACGTATTTTCACATACCCCTACATATGAAAAATACATTAATTTGGATATCGCATTCAAGCATATGAAGTCATTCAATTATCCTTCAAATGTGACTTGGAATCTCCTCCTCCAGTTGTTTACAGGATGACTCACCAAAGAAGATGAAGAAAATTAGGATTTGACTCCTCCAACTGTCCTATTTTTAAGGACTCAAAGATTTTGTTGTATCTGAATATTCTAAGAAATAGGATCGAATAACCATTTTTGGCTTCTACGTAACTTGTATAAATGTTCATGAGAACTCAATGTAAAGGGATTTTTTTTTTCCGAGCTTAAGTTTTTAATAATATCAGATATATTTGAAGATTCAAACTTCTATGTTTCAGTCTATGTGATTCATTTTTCTTATGTTATTTCAATGCTCTTAAATTCTTCTTAAATTTATCTACTGCCATGACTGTGATGATTTAGTATAACAACTACCATCATAAAGTTGCAAAGGTATCATAAAAAGTTACAAATTTCTTCAAATATACTGTGAGTATCAAAGAAGACATGTGCTTGTGTTTTATTATTCCTTTTAAATCAAGAAGAAGTGTGCATTTTGATCAAATTATATTTCGGTATAGATGCATAATCAAATATCATTTCTTCTAGTTGAAAGTTAAGTAATATTTATCACATGATACATTATTTCAATTTTTTGTTTTTTGTTTTCTCCAAATTCTTCTTTCATCCTCTAAAGCCTTAATTGTCTAGAACATATAATGATTTTCCTTCTAATATTAACTCTTTAAACATGTAAAGACTAAAGATACAAGCCTAACTAAGCAAAAAAAATACTTTGTTTTAGGACAAATGAACTTAAAAAAAAAATCAATCAATCTTATGGATGCCTTGACATAGTTTCCTAGCTAGAAACATCTCAAGGGTAACAACATTATTTTGGCACTATTATCGGGGACCGAATTAAAGAAATTTATTTTTCCCTGGGAAAGATGACAGTAAAACCTACTCATTGCTTGATCCATATTTATAAATGGAATGAATTGAAATACAAATATATATCAAATAAAAACACATAGATACAGTGAAAAGTGACTTCTATTAATAAAGAGAACATGCTAAAATTGTAAAAATGCATAATGAAACAAACTTGCTCGAATGGCGGCAGCTTATCTCTAAGAAGAGATGTGATGGCTATGCTCATTCGCAATAATACGAGTACAATGAGGCTCCAAAGGCCTTTTCATCATAAAGCATAAATGATAAAACCAAAAACATCCAAAACCCTAACCCTATTGGATTACGAAGAGGAGGGGTGAATCAGTAATGAGAAATTTATATCACTTATTAATACTTTTAACCACAATGTATATTCCTTTAACTTATTCAACAATGTTCATCAGTTCATCATTAATATGCCATTGCATCATATAAAATTAACATCCATCAATGCATAATAATCAATAATAGACACATCCACACAATTCACAGTACACCAGTATTTTACGTGGAAACCCAATGCGAGAGAAAACCACGGAATGATTTTATTATATGTCTTTAAGAATTACATTCAAGGAAGCACCAACTTCCAATTCTTTGGCTCCAACCAGAAGGAGGCTCCTACCCCCAGTGCTCTCTGGATCCAATCGGAAGGTGGCTACAACCACCCAATTCTTTGGATCCAACTAAAAGGAGGCTCCAACCCCCTAATTCTCAAGCTACAACTTGAAGGAAGGTCCAACTCCCTGGTTCATTGGCTCCAACCGGAAGGTGGCTCCAACCACCTAGTTCTCAGGCTCCAACCTGAAGGAATCTACAACTCCTTGATTCTCTCGCATCAATCAGAAGGAGTCTACAAGCCCCTTTTCTTGCCCCGTCCAACCGCCCTGAAATATAAGTGTCAAATAAATTATGAAACCACTGCCACACCATCACTATGAGATATATAACTATAAAACTATACCAATTTGTGCCAATAACCTATCACAACCTGTACCAACAATATGTACCAGTAACCCGTAATCAACCTATACCAACATATACCAAATATGCCAACAACCCATACCAATACTCTCCTCAATACATCAGATCTGATAGCATAGATCTCATACCCAATATCACAACAATATCACTCAACCAATCATGTACATCAACAACTAGTACAACATGTACCATAACAAGTGCATCAACCATGCACATCACAACACCTCACAACCATCACCAATACCAAGATCTCTATGCCACATCAACCATAAACCATGTTTCAATATCACTACAAATATGTGAAGCACGATTACCAACAAGTTCCTCTAACAATGTACCAAGCATGTACAAATCATGTATCAATAACAAGCCAAGGTATACCTCATCAAGATGTACCAACATCACCATACCATAAACCTCATGTATATGCCAACTCTTCAACTAAGTATATCATCCATGAACTCAACATTTACCTCAACCATATACCAAAACATACATCAAGACAACCAACAAGAGTCCTCTAGCAAAACATCACAATTCCATGAGCCAAATACCATAAACCCTTACATAAAACCATGTGTCAAACCTCACTGTTATGTAGCCTCAAGAATGTACCATGTCATGACCAAATGTAACCATCAAAACATAAATATAAACATACATGTAACTCTGTAACAGACCCGGTGTATGTGATCACGAACCTACAAACCTTCCTTAACTTCAACAACAAGAGACTAGCATTTTCATCAAACTTTACTTTAGTCTCACATGACTACTTTTGAATTAGTCAACAACCCTAACTTGCAACAAGAATAACTATGTACCTGTAATGCATAAAGGTCCGAAAATTATACACAATATTCTTAATTTTTTTCTCTTCAAATCCTCTAGGTTTCACTACTTGGAACCTCCCAAAAAAGGAGTTATAGCAAAAATGGAAGACCTTGTTGAATTATGTCTTATTCTAGAGAGTGAACATGTAGATAATTCCACGTATGGAATATTTTATGTATGGATATGAAAATGGTACAAAACATTCTAAAGACTGTACTCTAACCAATTAATTTGGTCTCATTGAATTTGGATCTGTTATTAAGAAGTTATGGCGTTTTTACCCGGAATGCCTTTTTTAGACTAGTTTCAGGACTAGCCACAAACCCTATCTTCCACATAGTGTAACTCCCAAAATAAAACGACCCACAAGATGAAATTTTTATTACAATTACTTGGATATGTTGTCTCAACATACTTAATTTTTGTCTATATGAATCATTCTAGAAAACAAGTTATTATGAAAATGGTGAGATGCCCGGTAAATAGCATACCTTAGAAAGCATCATCAAAAGACTTTATCCTCCCTTGAATTTTTGCCTTATTTACTTCACCTTCCCTCTGAAATTAGCCTTATATCTCCTTTGGTTACCTCATTCACTTGTAGTTATTCAATATTCTCAATATATGCTAATGGGAGACCCTTTCTCTCTGATTTATACTCTCCAAGTAGTTTTCTCTAGAAGTATCCACTTAACCACTTTGTCCACTTAGAAACTTTGTTCACTTAGCCACTTTGTCCACTTAACCACTTTGTCAACTTTATTATTTAATTAATTTCTCCTTGCAACCACATTTACTATGAAGCTTCTTGAATACTTTCTAGAATAATTGACTTCTTATTGACCTTCTAGGGGCTTCTAGAACACTCTTGGGGGTCCTCATACTTCAAAATGACATATCTCACTAACCGTGAGGAACCACATGGCATTCCACATATCAAAGGAAATGGCATGATGTGTACTATACATATAAAATATTATTACCTACATATTCACTGATATTCATTCCTTTATACATCAAACAAACTTGGTTCCCTTACCCATACCTTTGTGCTACAACACTTCTCCAAGGGTTGACATCAATCTACAATATCACTCTCCAAGGGTTGACATCAATGAAAACCAAAAATACAAAACAAATTTCCATCAACCTAAGCCAATTGTTTTACAAACCCCGGGAGATGAAATGCCAAAAGGTTTGTGGGTCCCGAACGGGGTAGTTGATACGTCAACTTGTCGAGGGCGTAACTTTTGCATACGATCTTTGTTTGGGGTGCTCAATACATTTTCAGAAAGGTATACCTAAGAATAACATATTCTGACTGGCCTAGGCCAAAGCCTAAGTTTATTTCCTGAGCCCCCAAAAGTAAAAAGACATCATTTAGGGCCTCAAAACGGCCCCAAAAGTTCAAGACCCGAAAATCTGTAGAACAACTGCCAAAATAAAAAAATGTTCTTTGAACCAGTGGAATAGGTGGGTGGCCACCAATATCCACCTGGACTAGTCCTCCCCCCTTAGTAATTAATGGTCTCCATTGCATTGAGTTCCCCCATCAGATGGGGAAACTTATGTTGAATTTGGCCCCGGTTGAGACACTTTCCTTGGTGCAGTAGTTGCCCTGCTTTAACAACTTGATAAAGTCAGATACTCTGCTGGAGAGTGCCCTTAACCTAAGTGTCCACAATATGATCAATGGATTCATATTCCATGTAATCAAGGTTTATATCTATCGGTTTCAACTTCTCTGTTATCTCTTAATTGTCCAATAATGGTGGAAAGTATGGCAGAAGGAGGTTCACATTGAACACTAGGTGTAATTAGAGGAAGGGGGAATACTTAGGTCAAAATCATTGTCATTGATAGCCTTGGTGATGGTGTAAGGTCCATAGATAAGTGGACAAAGCTTCTAATGGGGTCATGTAAGGCACTCTTTATGCAAATGAAACCAGACCATGTCTCCCACCTAAAACTTTTGCGACACCTAGTGTTGATCATGGTGTTGCTTGTATTTAGCATTGGATTTTTATAAAATATCATATACCTATTGGTGGATGTGTTGAATCCATTCAATAAAAAAAAAAAAAAAAATCGACCTCAGATTGAGCATGGGATGTTTCTTCCTATGTGGATGCAAGGGGAAGTGTGACATCAATGGGACCCAATGGTTGAAATCCCAACCCCACCTGAAAGGGGTTGTGTTTGGTCAAGCTATGGAGGGCTCTGTTGTAGTTGTGTTGAACATAGAGGAGAATTTTATCACATGTGTGTGGATTTTTGGAGTTGTACATGTGCAAGATATGCATGATCATTATGTTGACGACCTATGTTTGGCCATCATCTTTGGGGCGGAAGGTGGTGCATTTGGTGAGCTTAGTGTCCAACAGTGAGCAGAGGCTTGACCAAAATGTGCTTAGGAACCTGCTATCCCAATATGATATGATGGTTTGTGGTATCCTGAACTATACCCACACCCATTAGAAGAAGAGCTTGGTAGTGGCCTCTGTTGTGGTACTCTTCTTGCAGGATGTTAGAATATCTATCTTAGAAAACCAATCAACAACCACAAAAACACAATAATTACCTTGCTTGATGTTGGACGTAAGCTTAGTTTGAGGAAATACCTATTTTTGGAAGAAGAGACCTAATTTTGGAGCACACACAACAACTGGAAAGAAAGTAGCATGCAGAAAAAGGAGGAAAAATAGAATGCAAGAGGAAAATCCATGTGTGAGGAGGAAGACAAGCCTAACCATATTAGGGTTAGGGTTTTTTATAAGGATTGTAATGTCTATAAGCCTATAAAATAGTATAAATAAGAACTTGGGAGGTCTAGGTCAGGGTTCATTTTTTGTTAAGTGGCTAAATATTGTTGATAATTGTGGTTGAAAGCTGTTGAGTTGTAGAAGAGTCAAGGAAGGTATATTTTGAGGGTTAGATCATAGGCTGAGGATCCTGGTGTGATCTAGTCCACCTCACAAAGGTTCCTTAACCTCATCAGGATTGTATGATTGAATATGTAATAAGTTTAGCACCATATTTTGCAGTAGACTAAATAAAAGAGAAGAGAAGCCAAATCTTTGTGGATGTAACCCAGGAGGGAGTGAACCATGGTAAAACCTGTGTTCTAGGTGATGTTTTATTTAATGCTTATTTTCTGTTAATGGTTATTTTATGAATGAATGAATAACTAGATATATTAGCATGCAAGCATGAGGCTAAATATGAATGTATCTTAGGAATACATGAATCATTAACAAGTTGAATGCATAAAGGAAAGAAAGAATATACTCCCAAATCCCCACTCATTCCTAGAATACAAACACCTGGGTATTCCAGTCACCCATAGAGTTATCTTGGGCGAGACTTCATTGTGTGTTATGCACGTAGCATTTCCTTATGTTTTACCAGGAGGGCCGATAGTTTTAGAGGGTTTTTTTGGAAACCTGTTCAGATCTGAACCTCGGTCAACCCAAGAAGAAGTATAAGGGAGATATAACCCAACAAATGGTTATGTTATCGGCTCGAACTACATGGGATTGAGTGGATAGGATCCGTAGAAGAAACACTTGGAGAATGAAGTTATAGAAGGGAATGTTCAGGCCATGGAATCCAACAAAGGCGAAGATCAAAAGATGGTTGAAAATGAAAGAAATCGAGTTTGCACAAAAGGACAACAGAAACCCTAAACTAACATCGCGCAAATATCTAGATAAATATATGTTTACCGACCTGCATGAGGTATTCTTCTATCATTTCACACATTTGTTGCAAGAGTGGTTAGTAAGGTTAAAAGAAATCCACCCTACAAATTGAATCAGACAGCTGGAGTGGAATCCTGTGGAGATTGTGCAGTTACAACAAGTTGATAACAAATTTACGAGCGTGGTAGATTTATGGTTAGACAGTATTGTTGCAGGGTTTATCACCGAATTTGCAGTAAATACAGCTAAGTCTTACACTGTAGCAGAGCAGGATTTTCTAAAGGGAACTAGAGATAGGTACATCAGATCATTGTACACTTCAATCAAGATTTTATTGTATAACAACAGTGTGATGACCATGGAATCAGACAACTAAAATTCCCTGCGTGTATGGGGTAAGGGGGGAAGCACTGACAGGAGACTAAGAAATGGAGGAAGAGATGGATAAGGGAAAGAAGAATAAGTCCATGGACCCAATCATTATGGAAGAACATTACATAAAGAAGATAATGGCAAAAGTTGGAAAAACACCCAATGGAGTACCTTACCAATATAAGATGAATAACAAGAAGAGAGCCATAGTTGATAGAGAGGGCTTGGAATGCAACGAATAAGAGGTAGAGGATATTTGGGCTATGGAGAAGATTGAGGAAATCATGTGTGCAACATATGAAAAGAAAATGGGAGGTCCAAGGGTAAGAAAAAAAGGCAGAAATCCAATCCAGATCATCGTCAGTGTGGAACGTACAACCCCATGTGTGACTAACACACCAAAGAGAAGACCAGTGTTTAGACAACCAAATTTCAATGGAAGAAAGACAGTAGGAAATGCATCCAAGCAAGAAGTTGCAACTGGAGGACCCAGTTCAATAAGTAACAGTCAAATATCTACACCGTGTGGAGGTAGTAGTTCAACATAATTTAAAATGGCAGGATGTGATCCCACGATTAGGTTACGAGAATTTTGGGGAGAGGCGTCAAAGGACTCTAAAAAGAAATTATTCGTCTGTGAGAAGATCTGGGAAGAAAAGCAGATCACATATGAGGATGAAAAATTCGCGTAGTTATATATCGTGCTAAGAGACCATGCACTAGATTGGTAGATGAGCCTAGATGTAAACAACCCACTAGGAGTAACAAGGACTATTATAGATGTGAAAAAACTATTGATAAATGAACTTCAAAAGCCCAGCTGAGCGGATCAGTATATGAATGAAATTATTGAAATCAGGAAAAAACCAGGTGAGTCTATTTGGGAGATTGATCAGAGGTTTAGGCAATTGAAAGGTAAGTTGAAATATGCAATGACTGGCATGCAACATAGGCATCTATTTGTGAACTCATTGTTACCACGTTTGAAATACCCATTAAGACGACAGAAGTTCCAAACTCAGGTGGAGGCTTTGCAAGTAGCCTTACAACTGGAAGAGAACCAATATCATCAGACATATCTAGCAATAGAGGAGTTGAAGAAGGATCTCAAGAACATAACATTTCAACTTAACCAGAATAAGGGAAAAGAGAAAAGAGAAGTTGTTTGGTGTACCACATGTAGGACAAAAGGACACCATAAGAATGAATGTCCAACTTCTGCATAGTATATGGAAACAGGGGTGCCAAATCTATTTCCAATAGGAGTACCATAGTGTGATATTTGTAAGACACATGGACATGATCCATATCATTGTCTAATGATTCAGAAGTATAAGACAGTACCCAGAAGTTCATATTGCAATTTCTGCAAGTCAGTGGGTCATGATGACAAAGATTATAGGACAATGGAGCTAATGAAGGAAATAACTTCAGATACTTATAGGGTGCAGTCAGAAATGATGATAGGACAAGACGCACCTCATTTCAACCAGGTACCAGCACCATACAATAATGTGCAGAAGCAGTATAACAATGCACAGCCACAATACAACAATGTGTAGCCACAGTATAACCATGCGCAGTATAATCAGTTACCTTAGTACAACGCACTGCAAGGAGATTGAGGTGGATATAGAAGTGAAGGACGAGGAAGATGAGGATTTGGATGAGGCAGAGGACCAATAGTGTGTCATAACTACCAACAACCATGACATTATGCAAGGGAATTTCCTCTTCCACCAGTGACATGTATGTACTAGCGCGCAGCATATCATGACACAGAAGATTGTCTGACACTATTGGGGAAGATCCAAGAAAAAAGGAACCAGAACAACCAGAATGTCCAGTGTATTTCTGCAGAAGCCAGGGAGGATGGGAGAAACATCAATGTAGTCACTCGAGGAGGAACCAAGATAGGAACTAACGCAATAAAATAAGATCCAGCGCAACACTAGTGGGTTAAGAAGAATATTGAACCATAGTAGCATTTTGATGCATGGAAAGAAAAGGAAACAATTAAGGAGTCCAGACAGAAGTTTCTCAAGAAAAATGTTGCGTCTACATCAGCCACATAGCAAACTCAGAACTCCCCAATGTACAATATTCCCCCCTCAATGGACCATACCAACAAAGGACAACCTTTAGAACAAGTAAGTACCATAAAAAAAAACCTGCAATCCTATGTTAAGCTATTGAATGAACCATCATCTATTAAGGTTTTACAAAATATTCTAGAAATATGTAACATGGAGGAGGAAGGGAAGTTGGAACAAAAAATAGTCAATCATATCCATACTAGAATAAGGACAAGAAGAGAATCCAGATTAAATGCTAATATTGGATATTTCAATATGGGAGATATCATATTAGATTTAGGCTCTGAAGTAAATTTTTTACCTAAGAAGACATGGAAGTGTATGGGAGAACCCACAATAGGTTATTCACCTATCCATATGAAACTCGCAAATCAACACAAAGTATTACCAATTGGAAGTCTTAAAGGTGTGACAGTAGATCTGGATGGAGTGCGCACTATGGTAGACTTTGAAGTAATAGAGATAGTAGATGGCACAACACCTTACCCAACATTGCTTGGACTGGATTGGGAATTTGATAACCAAGTTATAATTAACCTGAAGAGAAGGAAAATGACGTTTGAAATGGGTGAATATAAATTCATTGCACCATTGGATCCATCAGAAGGATAAAGGTTTGTAAAACCTGTAAGTTTTAAACCTGTGAAGTAAAGCAACGCATATAGATTCTTAAGAAAAACAGAAATTAATCAATGGCTCATACACATAATACACAGAGATTTACACTGAAAACCCTTAACCGGGAGAAAACTAGCCTTGCTTGGTGTTTCACCTTGCAACTCTTTATTGTATTAATTTCACCACTCACCATACAATATATACAATGTTTTAGGTATTTTGTAGCTACCAAAACCCTAATCCCTTAATCCGGGATTAATTTAGAAAACCGTTAAAAATAGAAAAATTCGCTAAAATAGAAAAAACGACCCAAAAACAAATTTTGAGGCATTGCCCCGAACGCTGCGCGAAACCAGGGGGGGCATACCTGCCCCCCTAGGAAGCGCTCGATGCACACAACACAAAGAACGAAGGAAGTTGGGATCATCAGATGCAGTTGTCGAATCTGACGTGCCCACACACACACATGCAAAGAGTATAACACATAACCAACATTCTCCCACTTGTTGTTTTATTTGCATCCAGGGGTCCACAGAATTATATATTCAACAATCTAGGGTAGCAATGCCCATTGTTACTCTACACCAGGAGAACTTTTATGTTCTCATAGCCTTTGTAAATGAATCTGCGACATTCTTCAAAGTGTCAACCTTTTCCAGCAACACCTTCTTTTCTTCAACCATGTCTCTCACAAAGTGATATTGAACATCAATATGTTGTGTCTTCGAATGATAAACTGGGTTCTTTCCCAAGAATATTGCACTCCGACTATCACATTATAATCTCATTTCTTTTTTTACCAACCTAATACCTAAATACAATCTCTATAACCATATTGCTTCCTTGCTTGCATGAGTGGTTGCCATGTATTCAACTTATGTAGTTGAGAGTGCCACTATAGTCTGTCTTTTTCTCATCCAACTGATTGCTCCACCAAATAGGTTAAACACATACCCACTTGTAGATCTTCTGTGATCCAGATCTCCAACCCAATCTGCATCAACAAATCCATGTATGTCCACCACTCTGTCCAATCCTGGTCTTCCATGGTAGCACAATCCATAATTGGTAGTGCCACACAAATACCTAAAGACCCTCTTTACTGTTGTCCAATGATCCTTTCCTGGTTTTGACATATACCTGCTCAAAAATCCCACTGCATGTGTAATGTCTGGTCTAGTACAGACCATTGCATACATCAAACTGCCAACTGCACTGGCATACGGAACATGGGACATGTCCTCTTATTCTTCCTGTGTCTTGGGACACTGATCTACAGATAACTTTACACCTATTGGAATAGGAACCTTGATTGGTTTACTTTCATGCATAATAAACCTCTGCAATATTGTCTCAACATATTTTCTCTGATTCAACCATAGTTTCCTATTTGCACGATCTCTTTTAATCTCCATTCCCATAATGAAATTAGCAGCACCAAGATCCTTCATGTCAAATTTGAAGGATAGTTGTGTTTTCACCTCCTTGATAACATCCATGTTATTTCCTACCAGCAACATGTCATCAACATACACCACTACATAAATGAAGTGATTACCAACCTTCTTGGAATATACACAGTTATCAACCCTGCTTCTCAAAAATCTCAATCCAACGATGTGTGTGTCAAACTTTTGGTACCACATCCTAGGTGATTGCTTTAGACCATATAGTGACTTATTTAGCTTACATACCAACTCTTTATTTCCTTCCACTACAAATCCTTATGGTTGCTTCATGTAAATTTCTTCTTCCAGATCCCCATGTAGGAATGTTGTCTTCACATCCATATGTTCCACTTCAATATCAAAAGTAGCAGAAATAGATAAAAGAAATCTAATAGAATTTAACTTGGCAACATAAGAAAAAATCTCACCAAAGTCAATTCCCTCTACCTAGAAATAACCTTTTGCTACTAACCGAGCTTTGTATTTCTCCACTTTTCCTTCTGCATTAAACTTCTTCTTAAAAAAACATTTTCTACCAACAAATTTTCTTCCAACTGGAAACTCGACTATATCCCATGCCTCATTCTTATCCAAGGCATCCATTTCTTCAACCCTGGCCTTCTTCCAAAGTTTACTATCCTCTGAATTCACTGCTTCCCTGACAGTTATGGGATCATCATCAGTAATAGATAAAGAAAAATTAGAATGAAAATTAGGTGGACTATACCTTTCTGGTTGCTTTATTTCCCTCACTGATCTCCTCAATATTGGGGTATGAGGTTCTTCTTCTTCTGCTTCATCTTCTTCAGATGATTCAAATTTTGCATCATCCAACTCAAACTCTATTTTCTCAGGTTCTTCTGGCCTTGGTAGGAATTCTTGTTTGGAAACATCTTTTACCTCTCTAAAAACAACATCTCGACTGTAAACAGTCTTCTTAGTTTATGGGTTCCAAAGATTATAACCTTTCACACCATCTTTATAACCAATAAAGATACTTTTCAGATTTGTTATCTGGCTTACTCCTATTTTCCTTTGGGACATGTACATACGCATCACAACCAAACGCTCTAAAATGTTCAAGAGAGGGTTTCTTTCTAGTCCATACCTCATGTGGAGTTTTATCATCCAGCACTGATGAGGGTGATCGATTGACCAGGTAACATGTTGTACCCACTTCCTCTACCCAAAATTCATGTCCTAACTCGGCATCATTGAGCATGCTCCTTGCTTTTTCCATCAGTGCCATGTTCATCCTTTCTGCAATTCCATTCTGCTAGGGTGTGTATGGAGTAGTCTTCTGCCTTGCTATACCACACTTCTTACAGAATTCTTCGAATTCATTTCCACAGAATTCTCCACCATTATTTGTCCTCAATACCTTTATTTTCTTCTCTATATGATTTTCTACCAAAGCCTTAAACTCTTTAAATTTATCCAATACCTCAGATTTCTTTCTAAGAAAATAAATCCATGTGTTTCTTGAGAAATCATCTATGAATGAAACATAATACACAGATTTACCTAGTGATGGAACAAGCACAGGTCCAAACACATCATTATGTATCAACTCTAAGATCCCCTTTACTCTTGTAAAACCAGATGGAAATCTTACTCGATTTTGTTTTCCATATATGCAATGTTCACAGAAATCAAAATCCAGAGTGCAATTAGACATACCTTCAACCATACCTTTACCGTGTAGTGTTCGAAGGCCATTTTCTCCAATATGCCCCAGTCTTTGATGCCACAGCATGGTCTTATTTTCAGGGACATTATTGGTCTTGTCTTCTTTATTTTTCTGCTCAGAGACAACAAAACTATTACACCCGTTAGTATAAGTGCTTCCCAAAATCTTGTACAGAGTTCCACACCTAACTCCCCTCATCAACACCATTGCTCCTCGTACCATCTTGCAAGTGCCATTTCCCAATATAGTATCCACTCCTGCATCATCCAACTTGCTTACAAATATTAGGCTCCTGGCTAGTTTTGGAATGTGCATAACCCCAGGGAGAGTTCTAATCCTTCCATCTTTTAGCAGTAAGTTAACCCTTCCACGTCCCATGATTTTCGTTGTCGAGTCATCTCCTAGGAATACATCACCACCATCGTATTTTTCATATTTAGAGAACCACTCCCTGTGAGTATTCATATGGTATGACTCACCTAAGTCTACCAACCATACATCATGGTCTGCATGTGTACCTATAGGTGCCAAGTAAACATCACCTCCTTCTTCAGTGGAGGTTTTCTCCTTTGTGGAAGAGGTACTATCAGATTCCTTTGGTTTATCAACCTTCTTAGACTTGCAATCTTTCTTATAATTCCCTATTTTACCACACTTCCAGTATTTCCTAAAAGATTTTCCTAGAGACTTAGATCTACCTGTAGATTTAGATC
>SNQJ01S0016621.1:101509-114661 GCA_010110895.2 Picea sitchensis
CAACACAATTTTCCGGAAGGGCGACAATATCTTGATTCTCATTCTCCATTCAATGAGAGATATTGGATGGCACAGGGTGAAACACCATTACTCCCTGCTGTCGTTGGCCCCCATAACATTCGACGCCAACACTTTCTCATGTCATGGTGGGTCTTACTTTGCGACTATTGCAATTATTTTTATCATTTTCCGAAGACCTCTGAACTTGGTAGGGCCATCAATGCCCGCATCATCGATGATAATTATTACCGCGATCATTGCCTATTATTTAGAGTATGTTCCTTTGCAGAATTGTCTTCTGCCTTTATCATCACCGCCCCCGAGGGCGTTGCAGTTTCCCACACCAACACTTCAGTCATCTTTTTCAGAGTTACATAACACGAGCATGGGGCATGCCCGCCTCATTTGTACACAGTTGTATATTTTACGCACCTTATGGAAGGTCGGGTTCTACCGGTTCCTTTCTCCTCCAAAGGATTACTCTGAACGATCCCACTATTGCTCTATATTACAACAACATTCTCAGTAGAAGAAACATTGATGGATTTCAGCTATACGTATGCTCCTAACCTCATCCATCAGGGGGCATCTGTTATCACTGAAATTTCGTCCGCACGTGGCGACAAGAACTTAGCATCGTCAAACAGCAATGAAGTCATTCATGGACCTGAATTAATCTTACAGCATTAAAAAAAGGTCAAAAACTATACAAAGTAGTGAAAAATTGAAGAGCGCTTTACAGAAGTTTGGCGCGCGTGCATATGCGCGGAACATAAACATACCATGCGCGCATACAGGCACGATGCGCGACTGTTAGCGCAAAAAGCCGCGCACCTGCTAAACGATGCATTTATTGAAGTGGTCGGCCTCCCAACCACTTATGGATCAGCTCCCAAGCCAATTTGACCCTCAAATCTGAGCTGAATCCACATGGTAGGCTAGTCAAAGACCTAATAATTCCCTAAATGGCCTCTTTTCACACTACAAGGCAGTTACACAAAAGCCCAAAGCAATGCTATAAAAATCCATGAATGCACCTCATTTTCTCAAGGAATTTCATGTAATGTTATGCTGCCTATATTGTTTTAAGGACTCCATCCTTGGCAAGAACACATTGGCACCATTTCATTGAGCAATCCACCTCTCCATTGAGTGGATTTGCAAGGAGTTCTTTCATCACCATTTTCATTTTTCTTGTTGTAAGGAGAGCAAGCTTGTGAGGGTCCAAGAGCCTTCCCTTGGAGGAAGAAGGGACTCATAGTCCCCTTTCTGCTTGGTGCTTTGATTTCATCAATAGATCAGCCTAAAAACATTGGTGATATTGGTCCTTTTGCTTTGTTATCTCTATGTCCCTATACTTATGATTTTAGTTTTTATTAGTTTAATTCTTGCTTATTGTTTTTTTTTCTTTTTTCTTCTCTAACTCTTTCCTCTACAGCTGTCATGCTCAGCAAGACCCAACTGGGCATGAAAGCACCTCTTATTTTCTCACCAAGGTGACGAAAAGGGTGCAACACCAGGTACTTCACCCAGTTCATCTGTAGTCCCTCTGCGCACTTTCCTGCGAGGTCGACTACAAATCCGGATACTTGCGTGGGTCGATTCTTGCGTACCAACTTCCCTGAGATCAGTTGACAGGTGAGGCACACCGCACCACTTTCAATAGAAGATACCTTGTAGCCTCACATGCCTTTCTCAACATCCCCATAGGCTTGTTTGATCTTCTGAGCAAGAGCTCGATCCATGGTCTTCCCAGGATAGTAATCATGGGGATCAGGGCCCTGCATGCTAAGCCTGATGATCTGGTTTATCAACGCTGGATCAACTGTTATGCGACGGTTCAACCATAAGTATCCTCCATGGTAACTTTCCAGTAGCAGCTTCACACAAGAATTCACCTCCTGGTGTCTGCCGAAGTGTGGTATCTTCATAACATTGAGCAGAGTAGACTGCGCGAGGTTCATCATCCATTGTTGAGGGATGATATTCGAAATATTTCCCTTGGTTTTGGTTAGGTACTTGTATGGGGCAAGTGTGCTGTAAAATTTACAATCCTCCGGGTTGAAGTCACTAAAATTCAAGGCTGCGATCTTGTTTTGATCTACGCGGACTGCGTGTACTCCTTTCGATAGGTACACCATGACTAGAGTGTACTCAAAGTCTCTAGGCACACTATCTCTGTTGATCTCACCGCTCAGAGGTGGTATGTAAGAAGGTAGGATGGATGGGACCAACTTTGCATTGGCCATATCGTCCTTATGTTTGGTTCTTCTTTCTGCGCTGGCTCGGGATGTTCCTGCTCGAGAAGGCGATGGGGAGGCTTGCATTCCTCTCATTGACGATGCCTATAAACCTGTAGACAATCCCCACTCTGACATGACTCTTTTGGCTCTGAGGCTAGCGAGTACCTCTCTTACAGATTCTTCAGTTGTGCTAAATTCGTCGAACATATACGCTCAAGATCAATAGCTCGAGTTCTCAAAGTAACATAGACACTGTAGTAAGGTAGAGAGTAAGGGCGAAGTAATCACGGTTCACAACTTAGGTAGTCTGCGGATTCAAATTCATGATTAGAAAAAGTGTCTTCCGTGCATGGTGCGATGGATTAAGTAAGTAACTCTGTAATGGATTGTTTGCAATGGGTATGGGTCTTCCTTAACTTTGGCTCTATCCGTTATGGTGTGGTATAACGGTCTAGTGATGAGCCTTCAATGCTTTTCGATCCATTCGGGGTGACATTCGAATGGGTATATCATCCTCCAACGACTATATTTATTCGCCACGACGAAGTGACCCATGTCGTTGTTTTGTTATCCGGACGAAGCTCGAATTGTGCAAAGTTTCTTTCAGAGGGGTTCCCTCTGGAACCCTCTGTAGCCTATCGATCTGAGCTCTCTTTTTACTTAGCTTTCTATCTTTCTTTNTTGGTTCTTATTTTCCTTAGGCATAATCACTTCGCGTTGCTGGGGTTCTTTCCCAAGACTCAGGAGAACTACTTCATTTGTATCTGGTACAGATACTCTAATCTTCTGTGAGTCCCCTAATTATTTGACATCTGAGCTTCTAGTATCAAATAGATTTGATTTATTCTCATGTTCCTCAATCAACTGTGCGATCCTTCTGGTCATAAAATCTTTTAGCTTGTGTCTCTGTTGTTGTAATACCTTTTCTTCTTCCTTTTTTCTGGCTTGATCTCTCTCAATCCAAGGTTTTCCAAGTAACATAGTGAATGGGGTGTCATCCTTAATAAATTTGATAATCTCAAAATCTTCTTCTGTCGAAGTTCCATTGATTGTCATAAGTATCTGAGCGATTTTTCCACATAACATCACCAGTTTTCCTCTGAATAGTCCTATTCCTCCCAGTGAAGGGATCATGGTAGGCTTCCCTATAACTTTCCAGGTTCTTTCTGGAATAATGTTCACTTGTGTTTCTTTATCAAGAATACAGTCAATGTCGAAGTCCCCTATTCTTTCTTTGATTTGTTCCTTTTCTTTGAAGATCTCTGGTAGGTGGACATCTTTATGTTCTTTCAGGGTTTCTTTCATCTGTATTAATACTTTCTCTGATTCTTTCTGGGGCTGTCCTAGGGTGTTCTTCATTTAGATTCATTCTTTCAAGCTTAGCAATAATTCTAGGGAAATCCAATACTTCATGGTCCAAAGCTTTGCAACAGAGACAACTGGGTTTTCCACCCGGGCAATCCTTAGCTAGATGGCCTGGTTTTCTGCAACCATAACATAGGGTCAATCCTCTCTTTCTCTTAAATGATCCCCAACTTCTTGTCTACTATGCACCAGAATCATGGTAGTTAGCCTGCAAAAAATTCCTTCTAGGATCCTACATCCATTTGTTAGTCCAAACATTCTTTCTATGAATAGGTATAACATATCTATCATTATGCTTATCAGATCTACTCATATCAAACTTTCTTTCTTCTATTAATATCCTAGGTTTTAAGCTAGGACCAAATCTATCAAACATACCTAGATCCATGCTCTAGAAACAAAAATTTCACTTATCTTACTTCTACAGAGTACAAAGCTTCTAGATCTAAGAAATTTTAACTATTCTTACCTTTATTAGATAACATGGCTTACATATCTTACCTCTTTTCTGCAGATCTGACCTCTTTCTTTCAAGAATTCCCACTTTTACTTTTCTTAGAGCATAGAGCGTTCAAACCTCTCTTATTTTCTTCATATTTGACCTTCCTTTCCTCAGATCTGACCTTATTCCTGGCACAAAACTTTCACAGGTCAAGTAAAAAGCTATGCACTAGGGCGATAGATCTATGCACAGAGCTTCATTTTACACAAAGTTTCTTCTTCCTCAGTTCCCAACAATCACATTTTCAGGTCCCAGAAATAGAACCATTTGTTGGCACAGGGGAAGACCCAGGGTTCAACGCTCAAGAGTGTACCAACAAAGCCCTAACTACTAGCCCTTTCAGCAACAACTGCGAAGAAAATGAAGTCTCACCCAAGGTAGAGGAAGGGGTGGTTGCAAGACTCAGGTGTCTGCAACCTTAGCTGGGACACAGATCTGTGATCCTATCCTTACAGGTCACTTAGCATAGATCATTCATCAGTATTTAACCCTTATTATACTTCGCAGATGGCACAGAGCTTCACGGTGAATCCTCAAATGCACATTGTTTCAACACTTAACTATAGAAAATCATATCATGTCTAGTAGTTCAGCACTAAGCATTATCATACATGTCATATCCCACTATTGACATACATCTTGGAAGCACAAAGAATTAGTAGATCTATCTAAATATATCAAGGCACTCAACAGAAGAAGAAATAAACACATCAAGTCGAAGCACAAATCATCACACACAGATTTATGTGGTTCACCCCCACCCTGGGGCTACGTCCACAAACTATTCTTCTTTATTAGTGTCTTCAATCGGTTACAACACAAATCCACTCAGAACCCTTACTTCGCACAGGACAAAATATCTGCGTATCTCGCTAGATCCTTCTTCCTTGTACTTCAACACAAAGCTTTCTACAACCTCTTACAACAACTAGAACTTAGCTCTGTAGCCTCTTACAATCATGCACAGAGCATTTACAATCCACATCCAATCACACAGATCTAACTACTAGCACTAAACCATTGATGCTTCTTACATTGCCTAAGTATCTATTTATACATTAAAAAAGTGGGCCTAAGCGTGGGTAACCCACGGGCTGACATCCCTTTCCCATTACATTAACCAAAAACCCTAAAAGAGGCCCAAAAGTGGACCGAGATCCCATGATCTCTGCTTCGCCTGGTGCTCCATCTTTGACAGGGTGTTGAAGTCCAAAAACGGTCAATTATGACCAAGGGTTCCTCGAAACTTGGTCAAGGGCCAATAGTACAGATGTTGACTCATCCCCCTGTTGACTTGGCTAGGTTGACCAAACTTTGACTGCGAATATATTTCGATCCTTAACTTCGTTTGACGAGCCATTTGCACTTGGAAATCTTGCGACATGCTATTCACGATGATTTCATTTTCACTAAGTTTTTATAACTTTGAATTTTTTTCCCTTTCTTTGTCTATTGAGGCCATTCTGAGCGTCCCGAGTTGCTTCTGCGAGTTATGAGCTATCCTTAGTCTTCTCTAGATCCTTTTTGGATCACGAATTCCCACTGAGAGATTCTTGGACCACCAAAATATTTCATAAATAAACAAATAAGTGAGGGAAGAGTTCCCTCACCTTGTCCTTCTCAATCCTCTTTTCCTTGCTTGGATGTGTGCCCTTTAATCCTACTAGAAGATAATCAACATCACCCGTGTGTGAATTCCTTGTCCTTTTGTCGAGGATGATATATTCCTTTAAATCATCCAAGTACTCAGTAGTGTCACTAGTAAATTCATCATCTAAAGGTATTGAAACTTCCTCATTGTGATCCATGATCATCGGAGGCTCAAAAAGTTTCAAGTTCTCTGCATTTACAACTGAGTAAATCTTCATATAAGGTGGAATATCTAGGAGAAAATAATTGGTACCACTTTTCTCCAAAATAGTGAAGGTTCCATAACGAATGGGCTTGAGTTTATTGCCTTCACCCTTCAATCTCTCCTTGCTGATGTGAAGCCATACCTGGTCTCCAACCTGGAACTGATGATCAACCCTGTGTTTGTCATGCCGAGATTTATATTGTTCTTGAATTTTCTCCAAATGTTCCCTGATTGCCTAGTGCACCTGTTGGATCCTCTGGATGAACTTGCGGGCTCTCTCCTCTTTTATTTCTTCATTTGAATCGACATCTATCCCATAAATAAAGTCCAAAGGAACTTTAGGTAGGTACCCAAAACATGTCTCAAAAGGTGGACACTGAGTGGAGGAATGTAAGGTTCGGTTGTAATCATGTTGTACATAGGGTATTTGTTCATCCCATAACTGGGGATGCTTGCTGCAGTAGCCTCGAAGCAAAAGTACCACTGTTTGGTGTACAACCTCTGACTTTCTGTCGGTCTATGGATGGTAAGAAATGATCCTCTTCAATTTGGTGTCCATCATTCTCCACAAGCTTGTCCAAAAATCCCGAAAGGAATCTAGTATCTCAATCTGAGATAATGGATGTGGGTAACCCAAAGTGAACCCAAACATACTAAAAGAAGAGATTAGCAGTCTGCTCAACAATGATCTACTTTTTACATGGCATCAAGATACACATCTTGCTAAACCTATCCACTCCAACATACAAATAGTCATAACCCCCTTTTGACATTGGTAAGCCCCCTACAAAATCCATGGAGATACTTTCCCATGAATGGGATGGAACAGGTAGTGGTGAGTATAGCCCCAGTTTTCTGTTAGTGGGATTACATGTAGAACACATCAGAGACCCCTTTACATATTTATTTACAATTTCTTTCATTTGACGCCAGTAACAAAACCTCTGCAAATAAGCCATATCTTTTCCTACCCCAAAATTCCCAGACACAAGAGAAGTGTGAGCTTATCGTATTACATGGACTCGTTCACTTGTAGGAATACATAGCTTTCCAAGATGACAGAGTAGTTTTCCATGTAGACAATAGTTCTCTACCTATGCACCATGGGTTAGATTCTCATATACTTCTTTAAAATCTTCATCAATGGAATATTGTTCCACATAGCTATCATGAGATAAAGAAGTATTCTTCAAAATAATAGAAGAAACAATAGGAGGTCTAGAAAGCATATCAACTACCTTGTTACTTGTACCCTTTCTGTACTTGATTTCCAAATGAAATTGTTGTAGAAAACCCATACATCTATAGTGTCAAGATTGTTGCAGTTTGGTTTGTTCTTGGAGATACTATAAGGGTTGGTGATCTGTATGTATGATTGTTTCCTTCCCTAAAAATTAATGTTTCCATTTCTTTACACTTTGAACTAATGCATACAACTCTTTACTATATGTAGGATAGTTAACAACAACTTGGTTAACATTTTCAGAGTGGTAACAGATAGGCTTATGATATTGCATCAATACTGCACTTGTTAGCGTCAGAATTCACTCTTGGATTGCCTGCAAGAGCAGAGCCCAACGCCCATCAGTTTTATGTCACAATAGTTTTAATGGGTGATCAAAGGGGTAGAGACTCAGGAAGATATCGCTCTAACTCAAGGACTAGGTTTGGTATGTAAGGAACAAAGGAGGTCTTGATCTAAATTCAGTCAATGAGTTGGTTAAAAGACGAACAGGTGGAAGACTTGGTGAGAGGAGTGAGCAAACTACCTCAGGCAACAGGCCTTTCAACAGTTTGCAGAAGAAAATTTTTGAATGCAAGATCCTCTTGGTTCAGGGTTTCGAGGAACTGAAGGGGGGACTTGACTGGATCCTCCAATTCCAAGTCGTTTAGCGCTAAGAAAATCACAGGGACTGATTAGAAACAATGCAACTATTACAGTGATCCAACCTACATCATCCTATAACAGTTACAACTCGACTGGATCCTCCAATTCCGAGCTGCTCTAATAAAGTGTAAACAAAGACGCGAAAGAAATCGACATTCATAAGGCAAGAAGTCTCAAGAGTCCATGCATAACCAGAATAACCAGTGATTCATTAAAATTTTACAACCGGGAGCCTTGCTCAACCCTCAATACCTTACAAAAATGGAAAAAACGCCCAAATATACTCCATATAGAACCCTAGCAGCGAAAACAAGATATTGCAATAAAAGCATTACGTCTGCATGCTTTCTGACAGTCTGCACATGCAGACTCCAGACGATTGCAATCAGACTCCTGACTGTCCTGCGGATGGATTGAGTGATTTAGTCCTTTAACGGACTTTCCATTTATGGCTGAGACAATGTCTAACCACCTCCAACAACTGCAATAACCACCCTCTTGGGATCAGGAATGGTTCTAGTCAACTCTTCGTTTTGGGAACGTGGAGGTCTTCTCGAGGGGCCACCTGGACCAACCGAACGGTTCATGGGATGAGGGGTGGAAGATGTGGCATGCTTGACGAGGAGGTTGTAGGCGCCAGTATAGTGAAGGTGAGGCCGGGGGGGGGAAGGGTGATTTCGTGTAAGTGATATGGGGACGGGAGATAGCGAATGGAGGAATGTGCTGAGGTGGAGGTGACTGGGCGAAAGGGACACATGACAGGCGGTGAGAGGGAGATGAGCTGAAAGGGGGGCCATGTGGCTGGACATGGCAGGATACATGGGTCCTGAGATGGGAAAGGTGTACAGGAGGTCGACACAATAGGCGGGCCCCCCACCTCATTTCGGACCCCCCCCTTCTCATTAAAAGTAGAACGCCAAGAGGGTCCGGAATCGCATGAGAGCCACTGATCTAGACACCTCAATCTCCACCATTTGAAAGATGTGCGCCCGATTCCAGACCCCCCCCTCCCTCGTTAAAGTCATAAAGTCAGGGGGGGGGGTCCAGAATCGCATGAGAGCCATAGATTCAGGCGGGCAAATAGTGATCGCCCAAAAGTGCCCGTTCATTAAAATGATGTGCCCGCCCTCAAAACTTTGGGAAAATGGTTTTTTTGGATCTTTTTTCTTCGCCCAAGGGGCACTTCTTCAGGAGAGTACCCCTAGTCATAATCATTTGCTAACATTAGGCTCCATCGGGGACGACACACCCTCTGCGGGCTGCCAAGAACTCCTTTTCTACTTCAGTGCCTTGTTGTTGGGCTATGGAGTCATTTATTTAAAACTTAAAGATAGAAAGAAAGACAATATTTACAACCGCGGAAAAACCATGTGCGGCTCAAAGAGAAAAATATTTTTAGGAAATTCCCATTCACAGGGCCATAGAAAGCTTCTTGATCCTTCAAATCCCGTAACCTGTAGGTATTATTCGAGAATGCTTCGAAGATTTTGAAGGGCCCGATCCATAGGGCCTCGAATTTTCCGTGCTTGCCCTTATCTTGCTTGGAAGCATCCCATTTCATTACCAGGTCTCCTATTTGAAACTCTTCCTTCTTGGCCTTCTTATCAAAAACCTGCTTGATCTTCTATTGATGGTCCTGAGCTCTGCTCATTACCTACTCTATGGCCTGTTGAAATTCCACTAGCTGATGAATTCTTCTGATCATGTCATCAGGCTCCTCTTGATGATCCTGGAGGAATTTTGCTACAGGAATGGCTAGTTGAGAAGGAAAAACAGCCTCTGCTCCATAGACTAATTGGAAAGGGGAAATGCCTATAGATCTCTTCATGGTCACTCGATCGGCCCATAGAGAAAATTTCAACCTTGAATGCCAGGCCTTTTTGTTGTCCTCCAATAGTTTTTTGATGATCCTTATCAGGCTTTTGTTGGAGGACTCTGCTAAACCATTGCCTTGGGGATAGTATGGGGTGGAATGGATCAGCTTGATCCTGAATTGCTCACAGAACTGTGCTAACGGCTCAGCCCTGAAAGACGTTGCATTATCAGTGACAATCTTACTTGGGCAACTGAATCTCGTGATGAGGTCCTCCAAGAATCCAATGATTACCTTATGGGAAGCATTCTTGGTGGGGATAGCTTCAATCCACTTGGTAAAGAAATCTGTAGCAGTCAGGATCCACCTGTGCTGCCCACTGGAAGCAGGGTGGATTTCTCCAATGAAATCTAGGCCCCATTGATGGAAAGGTTCTGAAACAACCACAGTATTTAAAGGCAAATACTTGAGCTGTCGTTTTCCTGCAAATCTTTTACATTTGATGTAGGCTCTGACCCTTTTGCAGACGTCAGTGAATACGATGGGCCAGTAGTATCCGGCCCTGAGAATTTTGTAGGCTGTGGTTTTCCAGAAATGATGCCCTCCACATAGGCTATCGTGAAATTCAACCATGATATTGTCAGCCTCTTGTGGATCTACACATTTCAAAAGCAACCCCAGGGGATCTTTCCAATACAAAACTTGATCGATAAGGCAGTATTTGACTGCTTTGAGCTTCATAGCTCTTGCCTTGTTTCTTTGCAGCCCGTCCGGAGGACACAACTCCTACAGAAAATATATGACATCCTTATACCAGGGACATCGAGCCAATGGGGATTCCTTTTGAGGGTCTATTTCAGGCAGCTGATCCTACTGAATCCCTGAGCATTCGTTGATGAAACTTACCCCCAAAGCTTGGCAATTTGCTTCAGCCAACAACTTGGCTAAACCTTGACCTTTGATCAATTTGGTAGGCTTTATTTCCAGGTCAAACTCCAGGATCTTGGCTATCCAGTTACTCCTCCTCCCGTCTATGTCGGGTTGAATAAGAATGTCTTTAATAGCAGCCGAGGGGACATAGGCAATGACTTTTTACTGCATGACATAGGTTCTAAAGGCTTTGAGAGCCTTTACCAGGGCATAGGCCTGCTTCTCCATAGTGTCATACCTGACTTCGACATCCCTCAAAGATCTACTAAAATAGGCAATAGGCTGCTCTAGCCCAACCTCTTTTGTCTGTAACAAAACATCAACCACTGTGTCAGGTGAGGCAAAGGAAAAAATAAGGAAATCCTTTGAGTAATCGGGACTGATAAGCAAAGGAGCTTCATTCAGGGCCCTCTTTATTTTCTCAAAGGAATTTCGTGATTCAGAAGTCCACATCACTTCATTTCCTTTCCTTAACATGGCTGTTATAAGTTTTACCTCCTCAACAAAGTTAGAAACAAACCTCCTCAGAAAATTAATCTTACCAAGGAAAGATTGGACCTCCTTCCTTGATATCGGGATTGATAAGGCTTGTATTGCCTCAACTCTGCTAGGATTGATCCTGACTCCTTCCACCGATAATATGTGGCCTAGTAACTTTCCCTCCTGCATAGCGAACAAAGATTTCTTGGGATTTAATGAAATGCCAAAACTCCTACATTTCAGGAAAACCTTCCTGAGATGACAACAGTGCTCTTTATTAGATGTTGAAAATACTGTTATGTCATCCAGATAAATGATCACAAACTTATCCTTTTCCCCAATGAAATCTATGTCCATGGCACGTTGAAACGTTTCCCCTGCATTCATCAATACAAAAGGCATTTTGGCATACATGAATGTGCCCCATGGAGTGGTAAATGTCGTCTTTACCCTGTCCTTAGGCAGAACAAAGATTTGATTGTAGCTAGAGAAGCCATCGATAATGGACATCCTGGATGCTCCTGTTACCCTCTGCAATATATCTTCCATCTTTGGTAAGGGGTAGTTATCCTTCCGTGAGCTCCTGTTAAGGTTTCTGAAGTCTACACAGAGTCTGATTTCTCCATTCTTTTTCCTTACTGGTACCAAGTTGGCCACCCACTCTGAATATCTCAGTGGTACGATGATCTGGGCCTGTAGCAGCTTCTTCACTTCCCTCTCCATGATAGGCAACAACATAGGATTGATCTGTCTTAGCTTCTGCCTAAATGGTTTTGCTTCCTTTTTCAATGGGATTTTATGCTTGATGACATAAGTGTCATATGTTTTGAGATCTCCATAGGTCCAGGTGAAAACATCAGCAAACTCCCTCAATAGTCCAGCGTATTCAGCCCTCTACTCCGTTGTTAGGCTTCTTGACAATTTGACAAACTTGGGTTCATTCTCAGTGCCAATGTTGCACTGAGTTGTATCAGCGCCATCCTCTGAGATTTCCCCTTTTAATGCCACATCATTTCTATAAAAAATCCTTTCCAAAGGAACCAGTCCCCTTGGAATATGATTTCTGGGAAGCTGCACAATGTTACGCTCTGCAATCTTATTCAGAAAATTACCCCCATCAAGCTTTCCTTTAGAGACAGAGTCTTGGTCAATATGCATCTCTGAAGATTCTTCAATAGTCTCCAAGAATTTTTTGACCTCAAGATCATCCTCGAACACCTTCCAATGTTTGACATTGTCAGGTATGAAGGGCCTGTAGTTTACTTTTACATCGTATCTGAATTTGGGTGGCAAGGGCACTTTGAAATTGCTTGCTGATGTAGCCAAGGAATCTTCCACTGTGTTCTTCTCTCTTGGGACGAAAGAAATGTTAAATGCTGAGAAGAAACTGTCAATTAGGTCCCATACCTCATTTCTGTAACTCCTGAGTTGAGGATGCTTAGCTTGATAAGCGTTTTTGATCTGTTGGACTACCAATTCTGCATCTCTGAACACTGCTACCTCTTGAATTCCCATTTCCTTTGTAGCTCTTAATCCTAGAACAAGAGCTTCATATTCTGCCACATTGTTAGTAGCTTCAAATTCTAGATTGTATGAAAGAGACATGGTTTCCTAAGCAGGTGATACAAAAAATACCCTAGCACTAGTGCCTTCCCTGGAAGAGGCCCCATCAAAAAACATTTTCTAGACGGGGGAGATTGGGGGAGAAAATTCATGAGGAGTGGTGGGCTGCTTTCTGATTTTAAGAGGAGGCTCGGTGATCCAGGTGGATATTGGTGGCCACCCACCTTTTCCAAATGGCTCAAAATAGTTTTCTGGCCATTTTGACAATTTACTATTTTTAGCAGGTTTTAACTTCCGGGGCCATTTTGAGGGTGCAAATGAAGGTTTTTCGAGATAGAGGTTCTCAATGATAGCCAAAGGCATGATTGAGCCCCCAAAATGAATCTCCTTGACAATACCTTTCCAATGAGCTATCACACGCCTAAAACGGAGATCGTATGCAAAAGTTACGACCCCGGGAAGTTGATGTACTCACTTACCCAAACGGGGCCCACATGACTTTTGGCGCTTCAT
>SNQJ01S0016622.1:19518-31474 GCA_010110895.2 Picea sitchensis
AACTAGGGAAAACCCTAGCTGCAGGTGGAGACAAGCTCAGTCTTCGTTTCCATGTTGCATGTGTATATAAATATATATTACATGTATTTTTATATGCATATTATAGATTATATATATTATGTATTTCTTTATATCCTGTGCGCAGATGTATTGCTTCCAAATTATTGAATGGTATTTTGAATTTACTATGCTTCATTTTTTTCTGCATATATAAATGTGTGCTGTATCCCAGTTGTATCATATCCAAACTCGTCCAAAAATTTGTTGTATCCGTATCTATACCTGTATTCATATCCATGCAACTTAGCTTGATAGAGTTAGCATTAAATGAGTTTCCTATCAACATGAATATTGATTGAAGTTAAGTGGATTCTATGTAAGACGATGATGTTGCATATTGAATATGAGTTGGATCTTTTTAGTTTTACTTGATTATCACCTGCATTTGACTACATTATATATTTATATAGGATGATAAGTCTATTTTGCTACTGAGATGCAGCAGCTTGTCTTGTGCCTTGAAACTTATTCCCCACATCCTTGTATTAAGGAGGTCCATGCAGTAAACTATTATAAAACTAAATTTCTGATGTGTTTCTGCAGGTTTGTGCCATTACAAGGAAACACCCAGAAAATATATGGCTGGCTGCTGAGGGAGTGTATCTTCCAATTTCAAATAAAAAATAACAAGGTGTCTGATAATGCAAAGAGATTTTTACAGGCATTTCTGTAGTGTTCCTACTCATAGAAGCTAGTTCAGATTTTATAGGAGATGCCAATTTGTCTCTTGTAGAGAGAAACTGGGCATAAATTTTTTGTAAAGGGGCCAATTTATCATTGCTGTCTGCAAACTGAAATCATCATTGCAAGAGAGGTTGAGAAAAATGCTTGTGACCGGTATTGTAAATTTTCAAAATTTCCCATGCTAAGCTAGATTTTTCGCAAATAATACTTAGACATCTAATGGTTCTAAATGAATCTTATAGCATAAACCTGACAAGAGGAAAGCTATCCATCTAATATGTAGTGATCTCTAGAATTGAAGGTTACTCTGTTACAAAGGAGTGGATTGAAAATAACTGTGTATCCCACATTAGGCAGTCATATGACTTGCTGACCTTGAAATATGGCAAGATGCTTAACAGAAACATTTTAATGGTTTTTTAGTTGATTATGAATTGCTATTAATTGCCTTAAAATATGCCAAACCCCTCTACATTTGAATGGATTAAGATTTTGGTTACTGAATCTACACAGAAGTTGTCATAGGTGGATCATCTAGACACCGTTTTTTGCACTGTACTTGGGTCCTTGTTAGTAAAAGCTGAACTATTAAGTCTGTACTCTTTTTATACCACCGTCCTACCATACAGGTGGGGGTGAGGCACTACCTGGCACAATTTTGAGGCGACAGTCGAACTGAAGATATGAATCCTAACAGTTATGGCTAGGTAATGGTGTTGAATTTTCTATCTTGCACAAGTTTTTGAAAGATTTGTCAATTCTATGCAGATTGACATATTGCATCATCCTTTTCAGTGGAATCACAGTGTTATTTTGAGTTCCTTTGAAATTGTGGATGGATATGCCTGTAGAAGGAACTGATTTGTAGGGGACCTGGAAGGAGTTTGAAAGGTGTTCAAGTAGGTGCTGATGTATAACTAGTTACTTTATAAAGCCACAAATGTTGGCCACTGGCATGAATTTGTGTATATATAATACAAACTCTTTTTACCAAAATTGTGAACCAACCCCCTTGTGGTGCTTGGCTTACGAGATTACATAGTTAAATTGCAAATTAAATTGAATAGAAAAGAAAAAATTATTCAGCTCAGCATCACCATGTAGTTGCATTTTCAGGCCTGATTTTTGATGTCGCATGTTTTGCTGAGAGGGATTGAGTCTTCTTAGAAGTTCAGCTCTGTTTTACCAACATTTCTACTATAGTAATATCTCTGCTTGAACCGAAAGTCTCCTCAGTGATGTGTTTGGAGCTTCCTCGTTTTCATTTTGTCGTACCTCCTTCCCTTGATCCTGCAATGGATTGTCCTCCACCACCAGGTTTCTGAGTCAGTTTGACATTTTCTGGCTGTCTTGTGACTTTCCAAAAATACGCTGACTCTTTGACGAGGTTTTCACTATCTAAAACCTATGTTGATTCTCTGAAGAGGTATTCTATTGAGTACTCCATCCTTCCTTCTAGATAAGGACCTTCTTTGGACATGAAGCCATGAGATGACCAGTCTCTTGTCAAATTTTGCATATGTATTCTGTGTTTTGGTAAATGTAGCCATTGAATCCATTGCAACTCCTCTTCCAGAGTAAATGTAGCCGTTGAATCCATTGCAACTCTTCCAGAGTAATCTGGATTCTGATCAGCAAGTCCCTTGGAGAGATTTAATTTCACACATATTGTAGCATGCATATACTATTTTCTCTTAAACTACTCTATGGATATAGTACCAATTTGTTCTAGGAGTAATTCATCTAAACAGGTGTAAGGGGAAATTAAGCAATCCCACCCAAACAGGTGTGGAAGACATTGAAGCTGTGTTAGAACCTGGAACCCACAGTTTTAGGAACAACTTGACTCTGCCCCAGAACCAGTGTTCCAGTGCCCTTTTCTTGTCTTCCAACTTCTCAAATGGGACCGCAAAAAAGTCTTTTTAGCAGGGGAACTATGTTGATGCTAAGTTATTTGCTGAGGTAAGGTCGGCACATAGCTCCTTTTGGGTTCACTGTGGGAATCTTTTCTACCTTAAATAGATGGATGCCTTTGGTGAATTCAGGCATAGATGTTGTGGTCATGGTTGAAGCTTTTGTTTGCTTTTGAGCTATCTCTGGCAATAGATAAAATAAGCAGGCTTGCAAAATCACAAGTGAGAGAACACCGGAGTTGCAATCAGGAAAAATAACTCTTGAATGGAACCTGTGGAAACATGTATTGATTTGGATAAGGGTTCGATGGTGCTGCCATGGTTTAGGGCACATCCTTGCCTCACATATCATAGTATATCATACTACAAATGTTGATTTTCAAATACAATTATTAATATATTAATAAATTTTTTTAAGGACAATTTTGCAGGGAAACCCAAGGGATGTTTCTCCACATTAGTGGATGGCATCTCTAGTAAACATAGGGCAGACTAATGTGTGCTTCACACAAGGAGATTTAAATGCCGACACAGGATTATCCAAAATGCCAACAACATTGGCAACAACCGATTGAGCTAATCCCTTATTTTTATTTCCCAGGAAACCATCGGGTACCTCCTTGCATTTCATAGATGGTAGTAGTGGTACCTAGTGTAAACACGTTGATGCTGATTATGGCCCTTCACCTGGTAGGGACATCGGTTCAGGGGTGCAATAGAGATAGCAAATGTGGGGGATTGACTTTAAGACCTCATTCATGAAGCTCAAATTATTCAACCACTTGAGCTAGTCCATTAGGCTCTACTAATTATATATTCTTTTCAAAAGAAAACCTCACGGGATCCCCCCATTCTCAGAAATTTTGGATGGTGGGCTGATTAATTGTCAATCGATCATGACCCCTGATCCGACAAGGATCATCAAGTGTTTCCCACGACAATAGAGATAACTAGCTTGGGGAATCGACCCCAAGGCCTCTTGCATTAAGCTTACAATACTCCCCACTCGAACTAATCCTTCGGGATAGGCACACACACACACACATGCTTAGTAATAATAAGTTGATTATATACTTTGGTCATGAAGGGTCAATTTGCCTTTCCTTTAAAGGTAAAGTTTCAATGATACCTCTATGAAGGGTGAGTGAGCCCTCTAAGGACTTCATATGTCACTTATCTAATCTCTAATAAAGTCTACATAAGTTGCAAATCTAAGGACTTCATATGTCACATATCTAATCTCTAATGAAGTCTACATAAGTTGCAAATTTTAATCCCTACTAGATAGATTTTCCTGGAAATTTGTAAAGCAAGACTACAAGACATTTTGTAGCTCAAGTTGTCTCACATAAGAGGCAACTTTTAATTAGCCTTCATTGTCTAGTAGGGAACAATAACGCTCAAAGAGAATGGGCATCTCAAAAGGGCCATCTCCCATGGGAGAGGCTTAAATGAGATTAGTTATTTGTTGAATGAAAGCATGCGATATTTTTATCAATTAGGCAACTCAAGCTTTCCCAGTTAGTATGGTCTGTTTGATTTGGTAGCTCGGAGGTACTTCTACATAGGCGGCGCCCAACACGGAAGTGATCGAGCACATTTTCTCACTAGTGACTTTATAAAGTGATTTTTATGAAGTTTGGTCTTTTATTTTTAAAATGTAAAAGTGACTTTATGATGTTGTGGGTCACTTTAGTGACTTAAGTGACCTCAACGGATGATTAAGTCGTGACCATTGATCTCAAGGGAAAGTGAAGAGTCACTCAAGGGAGACCAAGGGTTAGAAGAGTTACACTTTGAAATTAAATAAAGGTAACTCATGAGGGAGAGAGGGGTGCACATCTTGAGGAGAGCTTGGAGCTAATGTGAAGGGTCACATTGTCCAAGAGAGATATTTCTTGCTTGGAGGGAAAGAGTCACAACAGAGAGAGTTGGCATGCATTTCTAGGTGAGGGATAGACACACATTCCAAGGTAGAACACTGCATTCATTGCTGTCTGTACTGCAACTTCAGGTGGAGGTCGTACAATAGAGATTGCTGGCTGTACAACAAAGGAAAGGGCACAAAAATCGAGGGCTGTTTTATCAGCTGGTTGGCACAAATTTCTAGGTGTCTTTGTTGAGTTTAGATTGTTCTGCAAAAAACATGACTGCTGTATTTTTTGGCACGATTTCCTAGGCAGTTTTGGTACTATCGCTGAATGTACTGGGCTGTACAACCATGGCACAATTTACAAGACATAATTTTGTTTTGAATTTCTAGGAGGGTTTCTTTTTGGAAGAGAGATAAGTATTTAAATGTTTTTTTCAAGGTTGCTGTAACTTTGATATTTTTCCCTAAAGGTGAATAAAAAATTTTCTCCTTAAACTGTCATCTTTCCCGTGTATTCTTCAAGGGGCATAACCCAAAAGTTTTGTGCCAAATGTGTGAATTTGTCTACTGTTCATTGGTATTCCGTTGTTGATGGTTTAGTTAATGTGTTTCTTCCCATATGATGCTGTTGAATGTTAATGTTTCTTACTACATTACAGTCCTTGGTATATTGGAGGTTGAAACCAAGATTTAACTAAGTGTTAAGTTCAGATTTTTCAACATGGTATCAGAGCTGGTGCTCTGAAGTTCAGTGGACAGTTTGGCACTTGGAACAACAGTGACTTGCTGGGGCATTTGCTTGGAAGAAGGGGAAAGAAAAGATCTTTGTCAGTTAGACAAAGATGACTTTCTGCATTAGGTTTGAAGATAGGTTGGAGGGGATCTTCAACTACCTATAGTGGAAGGTGAGAATCACTGTTCTCAAGGAGAACTAGTTGTGGTCGTTTGCGAATACCATCGTGCCAATACCTGTGTCAGATCCCATAGCTCTTGATGTTCATGAAGTGAAGGAAGCCGAGACTCAGAGTTGGTGTGTATAGCCCTTATAGGCTTCACCAAGGAGTGGGAGGTTTTTGTGAAGTGCGTTGTGGGGAGAGAGAAGCTCCTTGACTGGAGCAGATTGTGGGATGACTTTACATAGGAGGAGATCCGGGAGGGGTCTCAGGAGAGGGCAATGGATGGTGCAGATGACAAGAACGTTGCTGTTGTGGGAAAGAGCAATGAGAAGAAGAAAGACATGAGCAAAGTGAGATGCTTTGCATGTCACAAGACTGACCACTATGCTAGTTAGTGTTTGAACAACAAGAAGAAGAAGCCAGAACCATAGGTGTCAACATCTTGTCGAGGTTGCTGAGTTTGCAGAGAAATATCGCAGGGAAATTTCTCTGATGATTGGTCCCTTAGGCAGTGGTGGTCTTGTGTTCGAGGACATTGAAGTGTGGTTCGTGGACAATGGATCATCTCACCATGTAATGGGAATGAGGTCGATGTTCCTTATTGTTTCAGAGACGGGCTTAGACTGCCATGTGAAGAGTGGGGCGCGCACCATGCATGCAGTGAACGAGGTTGGATGTGTCAGATTCCAACTAGAGTTAGGAGGATCTCTGGAGGTGGCATGAGTGATATATGTCTGAGGGTTGAAGTTGCTCTCAATATCAGCGTTGGAGGACATGGGGTATGCAATTATGTTCGAGGGTGGACAAGTACTCATACGTTCAGAGGGAGCAAATACCCAGGATGCAACAATGATGCTTGACATCAAGGAGGGTATATTATACATATTGTTGGGACAACCTGTGGTTGGGTCCAGTGGATTTCTAGATTTAGATTCTGTGTCGGAGAGTGGGCAGGTTGCGTGGGAGAGAGAGTTGATACCGGGGATTCAGTCCTCTTCTGGGACTCTCAGAGGACTCAATAGGCATGAGTGGACACAGAAGGATGCTCATGAGAGTGTGCAGTCTCCTAGGAGCATGTCTTAAGTTCATAGATTAGTAGAGATAGCAACATAGGCATCCAGTGCAGTGGGAGCAATGGCTTCATGTTTAGAGGGAGCAGAGGCTTCTAGTACACAGAGGGAGCAACTACAACAACCGATGAGTTTGAGATAGATTCTGGTGGTGATACTAGAAGTACCTCTCTCGCTAAGAGGGAGTGTTAGATTTGGTAGGTCAGAGCTACTTCTACATTGGTGACGCCCAACATGTGGAATTGATCGAGCACATTTTCTCCCGAGTGACTTTATAATGCGTTTTTATAAAGTAACTTTATAAAGTGATTTTATAAAGTTGGGTCTTTTATTTTTAAAGTATAAAAGTGACTATGATGTTGTGGGTCACTTTAGTGACTTAAGTGACCTCAGTTAATGATTAAGTCACGACCATTGATCTCAAGGGAAAGTGAAGAGACCAATGGTTAGAGGAGTTACACTTTGAAATTAGATAAAGGCAGCTCATGAGGGAGAGAGGGGTGCACATCTTGAGGAGAGCTTGGAGGGAATGTGAAGGGTCACATTGTCCAAAAGAGAAATTTCTTACTTGGAGGGAAAGAGTCACAACAGAGGGAGTTGGCACACATCCCTAGGTGAGGGATAGACATGCATTCCAAGGTAGAAGACTGCAGTTATTGCTGCTTGTACTGTAGCTACAGGTGGAGGTCGTACAACAAAGATTGTTGGCCATACAACGAAGAAAAGAACACATAAATTGAGGGTTGTTTTATCAACTGGTTGGCACAAATTTCTAGGTGTCTTTGCTGAGTTTAGATTGCTCTGCAAGGGACATGACTGTGCTGTAATTTTCTAGCATGATTTCCTAGGCAGTTTTGGTGCTGTAGTTGAATGTACTGGGTCGTACAGCCTGTAAAACTATGGCACAATTTCCAAGACCAAATTCTATTTTGAATTTCTAGGAGGGTTTCTTGCTAGAAGAGAGATAAGTACTGTATTTAAATGCTGTTTTCAAGGCTGCTGTAACTCTGATATTTTTCTTTAAAGCTGAATAATAATTTTTTCTCATTAAATCTATCATCTTTCCTGTGTATTCAAGGGACATAGCCTAGAATTTTTGTACCAAATGTGTGAATTTGTCTACTGTTCATTGGTATTCCGCTGCCGATGGCTTAGTTAATGTGTTTCTTCTCATATGCCGCTGTTGAATGTTAGTGTTTCTTACTACATTACAGTCCTTGGTATATTGGAGATTGAAACCAAGATTTAACTAAGTGTTAAATTCAGATTTTTCAACATGGTCCCCCAATAGAGTGGATTTAGTATTATTTTGATGGAGCCTTGCGAGAGACAACCTAGGGTCACCCTGAGCAAGTGGTGTTTTCAGAAATCATGAAAAAGTAATTGTACAAATCATTTCTGAATTGCTTGATCTCAAAACAAATACTTAGGCATACAATGACAACCTTGATTTGAGGCATTAATGAATCTTTAGAACATGTTTTCAAGATAATTACTTTTGAAGTGGATTCCAAGTTCAAGTATAGATTACCTTGATGGAGACAACTACTTTCTTGGAAAGAATCAACGAGATTGCTAGGATCAAGCGAACTTTAGTAAACTTGAATAAGAAGTTTGCTTGAGTAGGGAAATCAACTTAACTTACACCTTGGGTAGTGAATGCAACTATCTCTAGTGAACTTACACCTTAGCGAATATTGGTTGTTTCCAACTAATTATATCTACTTAGTCACATCAGAGGAACAATACCATTCAAGGTACAAGTTAATTTTGTCATTCCGCTATTTGAAGTAGATGCATAAGCTTTGGAGAGAGTTAAATATGCGGAATGGTTATTTTTCTATTCATAACTTTTCCAGTTACAATGAGAATATTGACTTCACACTCTTTAAGTCCCTTCACCATGTTCAAAATTTGGTGGGAAAATTTTTGTATGCAACATGCCAAAGATGATTTTGAAATGTATAGGGAATATCCACTTGAAATTTTTCTATGTCCTCAAGGAGGAGTATTACCCTATAAAAAACTATGAAGAATAGTGGATGAGATGGAAAACCTTCTGTCAGGATAAAGACTAGACAATACTAGAGTACACCAACACCTTCCATACATTGTGTACATAGTTGGGTATCGAGAACTTAGAGGTTCATTTTGTTCTCAAATATCGTAGTGGTCTACACATATAGATTTGAATAGAGTTGGAGTTTCTAGACATCTCTTCACTAGGTGCCGTTAATTGTTATGTTATCAAGATTAAGGAAAACTTTCGGCATAAGGGTAAGAAAGAGTTTGGGATTGCAAATTTGTTGTAGAAAAAGAAGGGTAAAGATAGTGTTAATTCTATGAGGAAAGGCCAAAGTAAGGATAACCAACCTCATGACAACTAGGCGAAGCCACATGCAAATAATACATATGAGAAGTTGAAAAAGGATGTAGACAATTGGTTCAACACCCCTAAAATCCCTTGGCACAACAATGATGAATGTCATGTTAGATAATTTTTATTGGCCAAGTTGAAAGCCTCAAACTTTGATTCATCCCCATGCCACTGAAATCCCATGGACAGGGGCAAGTGGATCGTCAATGAAAAACTTGATGTTACTTCCTTTACCAAGGTCCAACTAGTTGCATTAGAGGAGCACAAGGAAGGTAAACACTTCTTCTACTCCCAAACACGGGTTATGGGGAGACCATTGCATTTCATTGTAAACTACGACAACCAAAATAAGTCATTCTTTGTAGAGGTCTTTAAGAAGATGATGTTATCGACGATGCTACATCCCCAACTATACACCTTTGGTTGGTTGAGCTAGAGATGAGACATTTGTGCCAATTAGAAATGCCGTCTGTAATATGACATCAAGCCCTTCAAAGATGAGGTATTGTGTGATGTTTCCAGAGGTATCCTTGACTATAGTATACCAGAGGTATCCTTGACTACCGTAGTCTCTATAATTAATATTAAGTAGCGTGGGAAGATAATTTATAAGTCTAGGAGTATCACTTTCCTTATGCTTAAGTGGAAAGTTACAAAGAAGATCACTGTGATCAACAAAGCTTTGCACGGGGTCCCTATATGTAGTAGAGAAAAGTAGATCAATTGGTAGAAGAATATAAATACATTTCCACCTCAACCACATGAGTACCTTTGCACTATTAGGTAAAACATGCAATTTATTTAACATTGGATGCACCTCTACCCANTGGAGCCTTGCGAGAGACAACCTAGGGTCACCCTGAGCAAGTGGTGTTTTCAGAAATCATGAAAAAGTAATTGTACAAATCATTTCTGAATTGCTTGATCTCAAAACAAATACTTAGGCACACAATGACAACCTTGATTTGAGGCATTAATGAATCTTTAGAACATGTTTTCAAGATAATTACTTTTGAAGTGGATTCCAAGTTCAAGTATAGATTACCTTGATGGAGACAACTACATTCTTGGAATGAATCAACGAGATTGCTAGGATCAAGCGAACTTTAGTAAACTTGAATAAGAAGTTTGCTTGAGTAGGGAAATCAACTTAACTTACACCTTGGGTAGTGAATGCAACTATCTCTAGTGAACTTACACCTTAGTGAATATTGGTTGTTTCCAACTAATTATATCTACTTAGTCACATCAAAGGAACAATACCATTCAAGGTACGAGTTAATTTTGTCATTCCTCTATTTGAAGTAGATGCATAAGCTTTGGAGAGAGTTAAATATGCGGAATGGTTATTTTTCTATTCACAACTTTTCCATACATTGTGTACATAGTTGGGTATCGAGAATTTAGAGGTTCATTTTGTTCTCAAATATCGTAGTGGTCTAGACATATAGCTCTGAATAGAGTTGGAGTTTCTAGACATCTCTTCACTAGGTGTCGTTAATCGTTATGTTATCAAGATTAAGGAAAACTTTCGGCATAAGGGTAAGAAAGAGTTTGGGATTGCAAATTTGTTGTAGAAAAAGAAGGGTAAAGATAGTGTTAATTCTATGAGGAAAGGCCAAAGCAAGGATAACCAACCTCATGACAACTAGGCGAAGCCACATGCAAATAATACATATGAGAAGTTGAAAAAGGATGTAGACAATTGGTTCAACACCCCTAAAATCCCTTGGCACAACAATGATGAATGTTATGTTAGATAATTTTTATTGGCCAAGTTGAAAGCCTCAAACTTTGATTCATCCCTATGCCACTGAAATCCCATGGACAGGGGCAAGTGGATCGTCAATGAAAAACTTGATGTTACTTCCTTTACCAAGGTCCAATTAGTTGCATTAGAGGAGCACAAGGAAGGTAAACACTTCTTCTACTCCTAAACACGGGTTATGGGGAGACCATTGCATTTCATTGTAAACTATGACAACCAAAATAAGTCATTCTTTGTAGAGGTCTTTAAGAAGATGATGTTATCGACGATGCTACATCCCCAACTATACACCTTTGGTTGGTTGAGCTAGAGATGAGACATTTGTGCCAATTAGAAATGCCATCTGTAATATGACATCAAGCCTTTCAAAGATGAGGTATTGTGTGATGTTTCCGCACTTGAAGTTTGTGATATCAGGTGGAAGCGTCGTGTTGTTTACTAGTCTAGGCCAGTGTAGTGCCATTGTCATGTAGGAGATCAACTCTATAGTATACTAGAGGTATCCTTGACTACTGTAGTCTCTATAATTAATATTAAGTAGCGTGGGAAGATAATTTATAAGTCTAGGAGTATCACTTTCCTTATGCTTAAGTGGAAAGTTACAAAGAAGATCACTGTGATCAACAAAGCTCTGCACGGGGTCCCTATATGTAGTAGAGAAAAGTAGATCAATTGGTAGAAGAATATAAATACATTTCCACCTCAACCACATGAGTACCTTTGCACTATTAGGTAAAACATGCAATTTATTTAACATTGGATGCACCTCTACCCATTGGTGTTGTATATAGATGCTCTCTTTTAGAGAACGAGGAGATCAATCACTAGATTCAAGTGCTAATATAGAATGGCCACATTTCACCAAGCTCCTCACCCCAAGAGAGCTTGATTGTACTAGTTCGGAAGAAGGATGGGACATCATGACTTTGTATCGACTCTAGGACCTTGAACAAAATCATAGTAACAAACTAGTACCTCATCTCCCTGATTGATGATCTGCTATATCAGCTCAAAGACACCAAGTTTTTATCAAGATTGATCTTAAGTTAGGTTATCATCAAGGTGTCAATTGAGCCAATTGATACGTGGAAGACAACCTTGAAGTGTGACTAAAAAGACATAAATGTTTGCAAGGATGATGGATAATACTTTGTGACTACTCATCATTTCTTTTGTGGTCATATGGCCTAGATGATATCCTCATTTTTAGTAGAACCTTAAAAGAGCATATGAAACACACTCAACAAGTGCTAAGCACCTTGTAGAAGCATGCGCTAATATGCCATCTTGGAGAAGTGCTCATTCAACATGCAAA